>JABUQX010016426.1:0-2500 GCA_015478945.1 Trachelipus rathkii | reverse complement strand
TCTTTTTGTTGTGTGTAACTGTGGTGAAAGATTAGTATTAATAGTGGTAATTTAGAAGTTAATCTCCTCATTTATTTTTAATACCGACTTAATTGAGAACGTATTTAGTTAACGTGAAAATAAATTGGCAAGAAGATTTAATGTCTGGAAAAGGAAATTCATATTCTTGTGTGAATATTAAAGTATTTAATTATATATATATATATATTATTATATATATTATAGTATATATATATTTATATACTATATAATATGTAAATTATATATAATATAAAATATATAGTTATATATATAGTAATATATATATATATTTATATATTGTAATATCTTCTTCTTTCTTTCTTTTCTTACCTTCCTCTTTGCCCCAAGAATTGGGGGTAAGGTGTGTACAGAGCATCGGAAAAGAAAAAGCAGTAGAGAACATGACAAACGTCGAAGAAGCCCAGCCTTACCGCCCCTCCTGTACCATTAAATTAGTGAGAACTCGGGCGTGATCAGAAAATCAACCCTAGACCTTCACGGGACCGCGACGGAACTCACTATGGTAAATCGTCAATGTAAGGGTTCATCCCCTGGCCCAGGTGGGCCCACAACCATTCCCATCAAAACCCCGCCATTCTCTCCTATCATACACCTTATCTCGCCTCTGCCAAAACCACATTTCTCCTTCAGACTTCGTTCACCGACTCAATCACCACTTCTCTTCGGTCTCCCAGCCGGTCGGTTCCCAACAACTCGCCACTAACATCCGCTTCACCAACCTACTATCATTCATCCTTCCAACATGACTCCAAACCATCTCAAACATACTTTCATTTATTCTCTCAATTTACCCCTTTCTTCATCACCACACCACTCTCGTAAATACGTTTCATTCCTCTCCTATTATCAATTCTCTCAACACTAGCACACCCCCTAAGATTGTCCATCTGAACACATGTGAACTTTGATCTATAACTTCTTATTCAGAACCATACAGTCTCAACTAACATACAATAGACACAGGTAACAAACATACCCCTCATGTAAGACTCCTAGCACACTCAAGACTGTGTACCTTTGCATTCACCAACGATTTAATTGCACCAGCCACCTTCCTGCCTTACACAACTTTCCTACTACACTCCTCATCGTCTTTCACACAAAAAACACAACATATACACTAAATATTTAAATCTCAGAACTTGTTCTAGCTGCTCAACCATCTAATCAAACTTCGACAGCTGAGGAGTGTCCTCACTGCACGAACCATAACCTTACTCTATCACGTTTACTTTCAGCCCCCTCCTTTCACACAACCTGCCAAAATCTCTCTATCGACATCTCTCAACACTCTCTTCAAGATTCGCCACACAGAACCAAATCATCCCAATAATAGGTAGGGCAACCCTCCACTCAAACTCCATTCTCCACCATTTCCTGCCATTCCTGCCATCCCCACCTCGAAATTCTTTCATAACCCCATCCATATACAAACTGATAACCAAGGAGGCATAACACACTCCTGTCTTACTTCCGCTATTAATCCTAACAATCACCACTTTGAACCTATTTATTCTTACAACACGCTTCACTATCGTCAATACATACTTTTGATTCATTCGAAGCCTACCAACCAACACCATATGATCACTAACACCTGCATAAGACGTTCCCTAATTAATCTATCATACGCCTGTTGCAAATCCATAAACCTAAATACAATTTATCTCTTCTCCCTCATTTTCTCATCATTTGTTTCAAGTAAAGATTTGATCCACACATCCTCTACACTCGTCTAAACGCACCTTGTCTTCACCAATCAGTTCCTCAGTCCCTCTGACGCACTCTTTTGAACCAAAATAACCAGCATGAACTTCCCTACAACACTTCATTAAAACTATTCCCCCTATAATTCCTACATTCCCCTTTTCTCCTTACCCTTATACAAGGGTATGAGGGCTCCCTCCAAATCCTTGGAACTATAATACCTACTCATAAACCTATTACAACAACTCAATCCAATCAATGCACCATCTCCCTCGCGCTTGATCCATTTCACTATAATTTCATCTATACCTGCAGATATACCAAACAACTTTCCCTCACCCTACCCAATTACGTCTCCTTACTAATAACCCTCCCCCCCCCCATCCCCAAAAATACCTATTCCTTCTTGCACCATCAAAACCGCACCCATTCACTAACAACTCATCATTACTGTTAATATGTGCAGATTTTCGAAGTGTTCTTTCACACTCACCTCACATCCATTTCCACATTACAAAAGCACCCTCCCTATCATTATTCTAAGAGATTCCCCTTATCTCATTCTTAACCTTTCCGCGCCTTCCTTCAGAAGAGCTTTCCTAATTTCTGCTTGTATGTCCCTCATTCTCCTCCTTCCAAAACTGTTCATTTTACCTCTTGTTTTCTCCTACGTATAGCACTGTTTAGTATTTCTTTTTTCCTCCTTATAATATTCCAAAGCATCTTTCTTTTGAATCTTCATCATTTGCCT
>JABUQX010016425.1:37500-46179 GCA_015478945.1 Trachelipus rathkii | reverse complement strand
GTCAAGGTTGACCATTTCACATGTAAAACTGACCCCTCAAGTCCGAAGATGGGTAAATTTATAAGGGGGGGACTTTCCATAGTTTCCAGAATATGCGTCGTGTTCTACAATCCTATTATACCTCTCTGAGGTAAGCTCCCAATTGACTGATGTTAGTATTATTAATTGCTCGATAACCCTTGGGTTAAAGTTAAAATTTTAGTTTTCAAATTACTCTTCTTAATTGGATATTTCGCGTGTATCAGTCAAAAGAGATTTCTCTATTTCCATATGTTTAATGGGGCGATAATTTCACTTTACGGTACATAAAGAATAGGCGTTCAGTAATTTAAGCATAGGCTTTGTGCCGTTAGTTGTTGCTATAAGAGCACTTTAACATTAAGATGCAAAATTCAGGTGTAGATATTAGTTAAACCCTTATACGCGATCCACAATGGTAGAATAAGTTTTCCTGAGGAAATATATCACCATTACCCGTCATAATATTCATAGGTGTTATTTTTAGATTTACCAGCATGGGTTCTGTGGTTCTCCACATCTTTTAAATTGTAATATCCACATGATTGTAGATGAGACTCCTTTCGCATCTTGAGAATAATTTAATAAAGTTTCAATATAACTTCGATAAGGATAACTTGCAGCTGATGCTCCTAGAGATGTTTCATTTAAAAATACCTCAAGTTGATTAAAACACGTATACAGGAAATTTGTTTCGGTGGATACTATGTGATCGGTTCCTGTGAGATCTGAACCATCTTCGTTTACTAACTTAGTCTTTAGATATAAAAATACATTCGAAGGGTCAAGATATTGATCAGAAGTGCCAGGAATATTGAAATCGAGAGGTACATCTGTATTTGTGATTGAGTGAACGGGATTAATACTAATAAAGTTGGGGATTCACTTCACACTAATCTGTGTAGGAGTTACAGAGAAGAGAATCCAATTCGCTTCTACAACAGTCTGACTGGAGGGATGGAGGAAATGCATCTTGCTGGTACAACCGCTCGAAGTATAATGATGAGAGATTTGTTTAAACATTCTTTATATACAAGTTAGTTACAGGTTGTCATTGTTTATGTGAAATAGTTGCCATTCAGCATCATTATTAAAGGGTAAACACATCAATACACTTTTTCTTTAGTGGACCTTTCCTATTCCTCTTTATAGGTTTTTTACGACGACCTACACCTTGACCAGTCATCTTACGTCGTATTTTTCGCTTAACATCATCTAACATTTCATCAGAAGCATCGGCTAGTCGTCGTTTTACAGCTGTTCGAGGATCGACACCACCCATAATATCCTGGAAAGTATCTATACCCGTCCTAGCTGCTTTTTTAGCAAGATATTTACCTCCTGATTTAAACAAAGGGATGGCCCGTCTGAACAACGAAGCAAAAAATCCACCTAAACCATACCCCCTCTGCATTCTTGACCCCCTGAAGACTCGTTCTCTTTCCATTATTATTATTATTTATCGGAGCTTCCTTCTTATATGTACTTTACACACTGCTGTTCCAGTCGTGAATGGGTATGGCTTACCTTCTACATCTCTTATATAAATACGAATCGAACTCAGTTGGGTCTTACTCAAGGGTAATAGTGAACAATTAGGAAACTTTTATAACTCTTTTACCTTAGAAAATGAAATACTCTTAAAACAAAGAGGCTTTTAGTATCCCTAACGACTGTGATCTATTAATATAGTGATAAACATAGGCCATACCAGGATCTTGAAACATCTTAGAAGGCATGCATACAAAATGTAATGAAGTCACGGTGTCATTTTTTGTGACATACTCTTCCATCGTTGGTATATAGTGCATTAGAGCCTTTAGAGGTGGTTTATTATTTCGCGATATTTTGTATATATGTGAGTAACAACAACTACGAAACCAAACTGAAGGGCGGAAAATAAATAAACTTATATCTTTCAGGTTCACATCCTTATGAGATTTTAATGTGATTAACACATTATCTTCGTTAACAGGTTTATTAACAAGAAACACTAAATCTTTACATAATTCACTTGCTTCAAATTTTTTGTTTAAGTCTATGAACACCTCGGTCATCGATTTATAGAGACCATTGTTTATTGAATAATTTTCGTAGAAATATTCATTCTTGCCTCGTTTGAGGGTTGCCGTACTAGCGTTACTTTTTAATACATTTTTAACATTATCAACAACATTTCTAAATATCGTAAACGCCAAAATTTGAACAGTAATATTTCTATACCGACATCGAGAATATTTCACTTAATCCTGCTTAATTACAGTTCCTATCGAAAGTTCATAGGCTCTCAATAATTGAGTTGTATAAGTCTGAATATTTTATTTTCCGGATGTAGATCCATAGAAGCCGATGAGGGCAGCGTTAAATAGAAATGATCTTCACTCTCCATGTTCACAAAGTAAACTGATCAATGTTTCTTAATTTCACTAGCATTTATATAACTGTTAAACTTCATTGGGTAACCTATCCATTTGACAAGATACTGTTTATTTTTACCTTTCCCTTTAGATCCTACTATTTTTTCTATTTTATACTCATGACTCTTAGGATCAAATTGTATTTTCTGTATTTCTTGTTTATAGAATCCCCCTTTTATTTTTTCTCCGTCTAAATCCTCTAGATAGTATAATTTTAACCTGTCTCTAGGGAATTCTCTGATAGCATCTATTTTAAAAACCTCTCTCGACCATCCGGCTTCATACCCTTTTCTGAAATTTTCATCAGTCCTAGATACTCTTACATAATCTCCTACTTTAATGCCTGTGTTATCTTTTATTTTTCCCTTTGGGTTGATAGGTACAAACGGTTTTGTCTTTACCATCTCTATAGGGGTATTCTTAAGTGTTCTATGATGAGACCGGTTATTAAGAGTAAGCCAATCTGTAGTACTATCTATATATTTAAAATAGTATTCATAAATTCGTGAAATACCTATTGCCATTTCTTTCGTTTTATATGTTTCTTTTGTTACTCTTTTCAACTATATTGCGGCTTTATTAACTGAAAATGTGTTGTAATACCCAATATCATACTCGGTAACTATTTCCTGAAACTCTTTACCTAAAAATTCTGTACCCTTATTGTCATTCATTTGGGATATCTGTACCTTATTAATAATTTCTCTGGACTGCTGTAGCAAACTGTCTGATTTTTATCTTTTAAAAACCTTTAACCTAAGATATCTGGAATATACATCTTACACAAAAGAAATATCGATACCCCTCATTGTAAATTTATATTTTATCATATCGGTCAAATCTAATTGCCATACGCTATCTAAAATGGAGCTATAGTCTTTCCGGTAGGAAATTTTTTCGTATAGGTTTATGAAGGTAAAAGCATCCTCACCTTCTAAATAGTTTATTCATTCTTTTTTACTTAATTTGAGGAAACTTTGAAGCAAACCTTGAAAAAACCCCGTAACTGTATGGCTGTTTCACATCAAAAGTAATATTTATCGACCGCTTCCTTGGCTTCCATGATTCACAATGACATTAACAATAAAAATTTTATTCCTTTATACTGGAAGGATATATAAAAAATCAGATGTATATATGAAGTATTTTATTTTTTAATTACAAAATAATATTAACTATTTTAAATTACAAGTCTAAAAACATAGCAAGTGTATACAGAAAGATAACATAGAATATATATATATATATATATATATATATATATATATATATTATATAAATATAAAATATAAAAAATATATAATATATTAATATAAAAATAATATATATATATATATAGTATATATATAAAATAATATATAGTATAATTTTAAATTACAAATAATACAAGCATATAAAAAATCATAATAAATAATCAGATGCTAATCCATTTTGATACTTTGTATGGATTTTTTCTTATTCGGCTCGCTCTTGAACGTAATGTACCTCTATTTATCAACTTTGATCTATCCGATGCAAAAGAAGTACCTGCAGGACTTGCATCAGGTCTAGGCGTCAATGGAATATTATCCAGATCCGCTAATCTCTGTTTATTCATGATTAAACTTCTTGGAAAATTAATAGTCTGAAGTTCTTGTTTGATCCTGTTCCAACCTGTCACTGGAGCCTTCTTCCATTCACGGGAGAGATCAGATATCAAGTCAACAATATTCGAGCCAAGTATTGTTTCTCCATCAATAATGATTTGACCGAGATCATCCCATGTAATCTGATCTTTTAAAATATTATATAGAGCTATACCCGTTTTCTTACTCCTCACTGGTAAGCTTTCCTTGAGTATATGTCTAAAATTAGCTTCTCTTTTCACCATAGACTTAGTATCTGATGTTAAGAGATGCATCTTCTTGGGTGATTTTAATAAAACTTTTAAATCTACTAATTTTTGTATAGCATTTGATATAGGATTCTTTTTTCATGAATGTTAATAGGAGTTTAATATTTGTTGCAGTTCCTTCTCATAATTATTTATCTGTTCACTTGAGGATCATATAAACTCAAAGGTTGTTGTTGAATCCCAATGGGTATATAAGGATTATATCCTATCTGATGTTGATGAATGTCTGGTAGAGGTTGTTCGAGCTGTTGTTGTTGTTGTTGTAGGCGTATTTGCTGTTGCTGCTGTTGTGCTGTTGTGTTGCAGCTTTGTTTGCTGTGTCTGTTGTGCTGTTGTTGTTGTGTTGTGTGTGTTGTTGTTGTTGTTGTTGTTGTGTTGTTTGTTTGTAAGGTATGGTTTCTGTGTTAATATTTCAACTTCCTAATCGCTTGTAGGGTAAAAACAGCAACCTTCTCATCAGTGAGCAAGCCATGGTTATCAAAGGGGCTATAACGGAAAAGAGTAAAGGTAGGAACAACACCACCACCTTCTGTAAATAGCTCTTTTTTATTTTTAAGCTTTTCTTGCGTATACCCGCAAGTTTTTTTAATGATTGTTTCTGTGACGGCGGAACTTTCACCTTCTGAGCTCTTTTTAAAGGGACATTTCCTTTTATAAGATTTAGGCATACTTCAGCTATACATTGTATAAATTTTTCATCTTCACAGACCAGTTTACGTTTTTCAGAAAGTTTCAGGGTTTTAAATTTTCTCATAAGAGGTAAATAATCTGCTACTAGAGTACTCATTATTCAGGTATGTATACTGTCTCAATCTCGGAGGGTAAGATATTTGTACGCAGTAACACTCTATGCGTGTTCTTAGGATGAAGCTCACAGAGTAAATAACCGTGAGGTATAGATGTAACTTCTTTATATACTTTTAGGAACTCTTTACGCTGAGTAGGGAACATTTGGGTAGCCACAACATTGACCTGACTCATATCCCTTCTTTGTCCAAACAAGATTAAATACTGCGTGTTTAAAGACACATCCCTCATGTACTTATTCTGATGAAAGATATTCTGTGTTATAAAAATACTGTAATGTTTAAATTGATGCGATTAAACTGTGAAGTTTCGGCTATAGCTCATGCTCAAATTTATGCTCAAATCATTTCAAAAGGATTATAATTATTATGTCCTGGTAAACATTGAAGAGATTTTATATCATATAAACCTTTATGAAATTAAATTACATCTTTGTAATCTTTAAACTTTTCTTGGTAAACACTGTAACACCATATGATTTTAACAGGCTTTTGTTCGAAAATCTCGACCTCTTTTAAAATGTTTAATAACAGAAAGGTTTTCCCGCAACCTGTAGGACCAGACACAAGACAAGTAGCAGGAGCCCGGAACATAAATTTACTAACGTCCATTCTAGATTGATACCTGATCACTAATGAATAAGAAAAGGTTTGCATTTATGTTATAAATGGTTTGTTAACTCATTAGATCAATAGATCAATAGAGCACAACTCCAATCCAGCCACCATCCAGCTACCCACCTATCAACTTGTGATCTATTGATCTATTGATTTAAGTCAAATTTTTTACTAAATTTGTAACGTTTTTACATACCCTAAATCAATACATTCATCTTTAGGGTTATTCGGAAAATGAAATAACAAACACCCTTAGCCCAGTGTAAAGAAATTATGAAAAAAAGATAAGAATGGATAAAAAATGTAGGTCTAAGGCTACATTACAAGAGAAATCCATTAGAGATAAGAAAAAAAAAAAAAAATAAAAATAAACAAAGATTATAAGCCCCGCCCTCTTCAATCTTGGTTTAAGGCTACCGTTTTAGGGTTAGCGATGTATAAACCGGTTTGTTGGGAGAGAGAGAGAGGATTACATTCTTCTTAAAAGAGGGATAGCTGAAGCTCAGCATTAGTTGAAGGTCCGACATTAAACTATAAACATGGTTTCTCTTGTGAATAATAAATTTGTAAACGATATTATAGCATGGAAGGTATCTCATCCTAAAAATATTGTAAATTTAACTTTCCATCGCAAGTCGAGTGGTGAGCGTTACTTTACTTGCACTGATTCCTCTCATCCACCTAACAGACCTTTATTCCTATCATGTGAAGAATTAAGTCGCGTATTTGATGAAGTTAATACATGGATAAATGAAAAGTACATTTCATCATCTGTGACAAATTCCTGGGGTGTTGCGATCAAAGGCGGCGAAGAAGACGATTCAAAAAGATTAACTCTTGTTTTTTCACTAAATAACAATATCGAATCCATCGATTTACGTGTTTGGTGGAGACCTAATTCAACGGGGATTTTCCGCCCCACTTCACACGGTGTTTCTGTATATGGTTCCGACAATATTACAGCATTTATCAAAATGCAAGAAGAAATATGTAAGCGTATGATTGAAGTTGATTTACTGGATGAACTCATTAATTTGTCACATGGTATACTCTATACAATATACGACGAACACAATGTGATCGAATCACAGGATCCCGGAGTTATTGATGCTATCGATCTTGAAAAATTCACCTATCTTTATGACAAAGAAATGAAAACATCAGGGTTCAAAGAACAATCTTTGAAAATATCAGCACGTGATATTTACACATATGTCACGAACCAAGGCCTAAGAAGTTTAGAACAATACATCGAGTGCACACAGTGTATGTTAAATGTTAAACCTCATTCTTGCTAAATATATATATATCTCTGTTCTGTGAAATTTGGAACCGACTCTGTCTTATCTTCAAACAGCTTCTCCCCCGAGTATCAAGCAATGGACATTGGATAGCTGTGTATAAGAATAAAAATAATGTTGTTTATTTCCTTGACTCTCTGCATTTAGATTTTATGTTTAGTAATCATTATGTAACATCTTTTTTAAAATATAATAATGTTCAATATGTTAAGACCTTATGTTTTCCTATACAACCTATCAGGTCTAATTTATGTGGTGTATACTGTATTTATTTCATTATATGTTTTTTAAAAATGTTTCTTTTAATAAAATTTAAATATATTTGATGCTTAAAAAAGTTTATATCGTTAACGTTATGTAGGTTTGTCTTATGTATAAGGCTTAAAATAAAAACTTGTTTTCTACTCCCTCTTTTTTTTTTTTCAAAAGAACTTATTTATACCAAAGAAAAATCAATAGACTGAATTTTTACGTTATGAACATGAAAAGTTAAAAATAAAAATAAAAAATTAAGTTGAAAACAGAACACGTTTGCATTCTCGTACCAGATCGTACATGCGATACGCGAGGGGGTGCGCGCACGCGTCGGATCGCGCCGGCAGGCGCGCACACGCGTCGGATCGCGCTGACGGGCGCGCCTGCGGGCGCGCGCACGCGCCCGTTTCGCGGCGGATTGCACTGGCTTGCGCGCATGCGGCGCGCCCCCCGCATCGAACAGGAGCCTGATGACGCTACCTTCTTGCTCATGAGGGAGTCTCAAACACATTAGTCGAACTCTACATCCTTATAAACATATATTTTAACAAAAAAAAATATTGTATTATTATACAAATATTTAATAAATCGGCACCGCACCAGAGCCAGCGTCAGTGCATCTGTCACATTCTACTCCTCTGAGCCAGATTCCTTCTCCATTCTTTCCTTTCTTTATTCTTCTTTCATCCTTCTTCATTCCTCCTTCGACCTCTGTTTTGCACTCTGGACTCTTTTTTCAGTCGAGACCTCCATAATGGAGGGTCCTAGGCACCCTATACGGACTTATACACCATCATATTCGGTTCTTTGTTACGACCTCGAAACCCAACAAGGACACCAATAATTGTTGTTATACGACTGTTTATTAACTCAGCACCGGTGGTTCCAGCACCGGTGCCGGAGCCAATCCTCAGTTACATATTCAAGGTATTCTAGAAATTCAAACTCTGATTCCTCTCACCAAATTTCAGTCAATTACGAACACCTCGATTTTTTAATGGGGGTGGGGTCCCCCTTCGGGGGGGGGACCCTGTGGGATGTAACTTCGTATACAACAAGGGTACCTCCCCATCTAACACCCCTCCAAATTTACCCAATACGATAACTTCTAACTTCTATTAGATTATATATTGGACTCAGAACCGATGCGAAGAAGCAACCATGGCGGATACAGAATCCGACGTGCGTAAAAAGATTCCGTTACAGGAATCGTTTTTTTCGACTCAAGATTCGATTCCTTCGGGAAATCGAATCTTCCGAGGTAATAATAATAATAATAATGTGTATGTGTATGCGCACGCGCGCTCAGTCTGTGTCTGTCGGTCAAACAGACCTTCGGTCTGTTTGACCTCCAAATGGTCGGCCGCCCA
>JABUQX010016425.1:0-15000 GCA_015478945.1 Trachelipus rathkii | reverse complement strand
TTCAGTAGTTGGGTTGGAGTCAGCTTGGAACTACCGGCCTGGTTGATATTTTATTAATTTCTTAAACAGTTTTCATAGTTTTTTTCCCCTTCAAAATTTCACTTTTCTCTAAACCATTATTCCTGTTTTTAATTAAACGAACCTGTTTTGTTTGAGTGCTTCGTCTCCAAATCCTACTGTGTTTACTATTCCTAAATCTACCCTCGTTTTCAAACAAAAGCGAATACTATGCTTATCTGTACAACGATGTTGCTTTTTCTAATGTAGCAAATTTAGAGTGTTTCGAATTATTTACTTTGTGGATTAAACTCTCTTGCAAATACTGACCAGTCTAAAATCTTCAACTTTCTAATCTATAAAATAGAGCACATTCTTTCGTCGTCTTCTTTCTGCGAGAGGAGAAACCCTCCTCTTCCCTCTATAGTCTTATTCTTTTAACCTCTGTTCGTTTAAAAAATTTCAAATCCATCCTAAGCAGCAAAATTTTGAATACATTTCAATAATTCTAATCTTATCTCAGATCGTCAGTATAGTTTCCTAAAAGAAATAAAAGAAAAGAATAGATGCCTAAAAAGGGATGTTTTGGAAACCAAGTTTTTTTTCCAGACTCTATCGATAGATTTCATGTCTAGTTCCACACCATAAGATTAAACGGAAAGCCGAAGCGCATAGGATCAAGAATTGAAGAGAAGGGAAAGATTGCCAGTCGATCATTCCTTATAGATGCCACATTAGTGATTATGAGATAAGACCCGAAGATTAAAAAGTTGTCCAAATCATTCTCTTAACTAAGTTAATGGGCAGAGATAAAATAAATTACTTAGGAAATTGAAATATATAATACTGTATATAAACACTAAAGTGTGATTATTTTTTTACACTTAAATAAGAGAGAGATTGTGTTGTTAAAAAAGTATATATTAAAGTGGGATTATATTCTTAATAAGTAAAATTTTCCCTTAAGAAAAAAAAATGGAAAATAAAATTTGTGATAAATTTTTCCTTAAAATCCCAATGCTTACCTGAATGTTTTTTAATTTTAATCGATGGGCATGAGAGTGAAGCAAAGTCCGAAATAACATTTTCAGTTTTTTTTTTATAAATCAATTATTTCCGTGTTATTTAAGAATGGAAAAAGCAAATTTCCAGTATGTTCCCCCTTTTTTTCATCTCAATAAGTAAAAAATTTTTCCTCAAGTAAGGTTTTCAAGAAATCCGGTAAAAATGTCTGAAAAAGCTTTTCTTTTTACTTAAAGCAAAGTAAAAAAGAAACCACGAGTAAAATTGCCCAGCTATTGGCAAACAAGAATTGGTAAATATTTTGTTAAATTTGGTGCACCTATCGAAACAAGAAAAAAACTCAGTTTTTCATCCCTAATCTGGCTTTGTTTTTTTTTGGATGATCCTGTTGCTTTGTGGGGGAATGCCCATTTTTCAGCTTCCCCATTAAATTTTTCCCAATTTCTGGGCTTTTTCTTTTAACTAATCCTCAAATTTGGGGGCCTTTTTCCCCGAGAATCTTTCCCTCGTAAAAATGTTACATCTTTTAAAATCTTTTCCCCTCAATAAATGGACATTAACACCTTTTTCGGTAATGAAACAAAAGGTGGCAAAGAAAGAAAATAGATAAAGTTCCTTTTAAATGATTTTTTAAAAAAACCTCTCTTCCTAAAATGGCCCTGGGGTAATTTTAAAAAATTATCCCGAAAGGTTGGTAATAAAAAAAGGAAAAGTGTTGGATAATAAGTCCTAAAATGGGTTACGGAAGTAGTAAGGAATGTTTGGGTTCTGTATTTTTTTGGGAATTTTTTTTAATTCTTGGTACAGCAAATTTTTTTTCAATACCGTGCTCGGATTCAAGGAAATGGGCTTTTAACAACATTCCTTCAAAACACATATGCAGAAATTTCCTTAATGTTTTTGCATTTTTTTTCTTCTGATGAGCAAAAAAGTTTTTAGTTTTTTAACTAGATTTCACTTCATTTATATGCCCCACTCACCAAAATCAATAACCGTGGGGGGTTGTCTGCAAAATCGTTTTTTGGAAAAAGATTGTTTTATGGTTTAAACCTTAATAGTCCCTGGGTTTTAAAGCAAAAAAAAAAAAAAGAAACCAAGAAAGAAAAGAAAAACTTATTTTGTTTTAGAAATTTAACTTTTATTTTATGTTTCAGAAAACAATTTTTTTACGTTTGAAAATGAACGAATCTGCGCCAAAAAGAAAACTGAATTAGAGCCATTTTTTGGACGGTGGGAAACTGGGTTAAAAAAATACAAAAAATGTGCAATTTCCAGCATTAATTTTTTTTTGTATTTTAAAATGTTTTCTGAAAAAGAACATTGGTTCTCCCAGCAATTAAGCAACGAATCTTTAAAAGAGAACCGGAAAATTTGACCATCGTTTTCCCCCCAATTCAAAAGAAATTTCCCGATTCGACCTGAGGTCAGTGATGGCCATGTAACGAATTAATTTTGGCTTACCCAACAAGAAAAAACCGAATTTATTTAACAAATTTTGGGCAATTAAGCCCCGCCTTTCTTACTGTCTTTTTGGGGCTCCCTTTTTTTCTTCTGAAACCTGTCCAAATTTTCCTTGTTTTTTTGGGTTTGGAAAATGCCTTTACCCCGACGCCGGTATGTTCCCCCGATGCCTTCTTTTCCGACCAGCGGAGCCTGGTATTCTTGCTTACCGAAATTTTTCCTTTTTGGTGGATTATTTTAGTTTTGGCCCCCGCTGTTTTTTTTTTTTTTTTGAAAAAAGCTAAATGGCTTTCTTTAAGTTTCGAATAAACGATCTCGGGGAACCAAAAAAACAACCAATGTCCCTGAATGTTTTTTCCGCTTTTAAACTTTTTTTTCCTTTTTTTTTGTTTCCCAAAAGACATGCGCAAATGTTTTGAGTTAATAAAACCCAACGTTTTTTTTTTTAATCCAAAGAGTTAAGTTAACAACTTTAATATCCTCAATCACTTTCCCCTTTGGAAAAACATTTTTTCCCAGAAACCTTCTCGGCCCTTTTTTCCTGGATGCAGGAAAATAAATTATTTTTTTTGGGGTAATTTGTTTTCTCAGGTCGGGATTATTTTTTAATATTTTTTCAACCTTGTTTCCTTTAAATTTGCCTAAAATACGTAACCTAAATGAAGATTTGCCCAAATAATCGGGTCTTTTGAGATGAAAAAACAATCCTTTCTTGTAAAATTCCTTGAAATTTGCGCCTGAACCTAATAGAATACTTGGGGAAAGGAAAAAACATCACCGGTCCCTAACTTTTGAAAAAAAAGAATTTTTCCAAGGCCTTGCTATTCGCAAAGTTAAGAAAAAGTTTTCCAAGGAAAAGACCCTTGATTCAAACTCTTAAAAAACTCCCAACTCTTTTTCCAATAACAAGCAATCTTTATTACATATTTTGCTTTACTTTTTCTTTTGGTGGGAAAAAAAAGGGTTCTCTATGATCTGTTTTTTCCAATTTTTTTACCTTTTTTTTTTTATTTTTTTTAAAGTTTGAAACGAAAAACAAGATAAAAAAAAAAATGTTTTAAACACAAAGTCGCAAAACCTAAATAACTTAAGTTTCGCAACCAATAGCAAAACTTTTGATTTATATTCTTAAAACACAAATAGATCGATAGCTTTTTTACACTGACAACACAATGTAAATCTCAAATTAACTAAGGTAAAATGCTTTGAGGGAGAGAAGAGAATTAAGAAACTTATTCTTTCTCTGGTCCTAATAATAGTATTATATTATTATATATAAATATATTATAAACTAATAATTATAATATATAAATATAAAATAATTTATAATATAAATATATAACTTATATAATATATATATAAATAAAATTAATATATAAATAACATTCAATATCATATATAAATATTAATATATTATATAATATTATATATTATAATATATAAAATATATATTATATATAATATAATATTAAATTTAAAATAATTAAATAATATTAAAATATATATATAATTAATAATATATATAATATAGAATTATTATATTATATATATATAAATATAATAAATTATATTAAATAAATAATATATAATATATATATAATTTATATAATAATATAATTAAATAATAATATTATATATACGTAAATAATATTAGACAATAATATACTCACACTACAGTAGTATTACTTTGATATAGGATAACGAAAATATATTATAAAATGACGTTTTTTTTTCCCCCCCCGCTCTTTCCCTCCCTGTAAAAAAACAACTTTTTCCCCAAAGGACTTACGAGAATTTTTTTGTTTCCTGAACAGCCGGACGGAATGTTATATAAAAATTTGAATTTAACCTCTGCAACTTTTAATATTAAAAATTTTAACATTATGTTCCCTTTTAAAAATTTTTTTTAGTGAATCCTTTAAAAAAATTTCGGGGGGGGGCCCATGGGGCCCCCCCCGGGCCCCCCCTCCCCTGGATACCGCCCACTTTGTACAAATGATATATTATATAATAATATATATATAATATATATTATATATATTATAATATATATATATATATAATTAAATATATATATTATATTAATAATATAATATAAATCTAAGCTAAAATTAATTTGTAATTATGATATAAATGTAAATAATTAATTAAAAATTTAAATAATCTACCTTAACTTTTTTGGTATCTTGCCCCGGAGAGGGGAGCCAAGCAAGGTCGCAGTGGTGCTTTTTCGCCCCTTCCGACTCCGGCCCAACGGGCCTCCGACTCCCGGCCTTTTTTCCCTGGCCTTCCGGACTTCCAGCATCCAGGTTCCCCCCTAAAAAATTTTTCGGCCTCGACTCGGGCCCTCCGGTTCCCCCGGGCTTTTTTTCCAGGCCCCCTAAAGATTTTTTTGGCTTTCCCGAAAAACTCCGCGCCTCCGGCCCCTCCAGGTCCCCCCCCCCCTTCAAAAATTTCGCCTCGGCTCCCCTCCCAAAAACCTTGGGCGACCGCGGCGCTTCGGCTCCGGCCCTTTCGCAAGCCTACATCATATAATAAAATATATATAATTTAATATATATTATTATTATTATAAATATATAATAATATTAAAGTATATATATATATATTAATAGTAATATAATATATTTAATAATTATATATAATACTAAAAATATATATTATATATTAAATATAATAATATTATCATATTAATATTATATTATATATATTATAATATATATAATATACATTTGTAGTTTTTTTTTTTTTAAACTACATTTTTAGATATTTTCAATTTTCTTAAAAAGGTGGGGGAGGTACCAAACTTAAAAAATAATCTTTTATAATTCTTTTCAGAAAATATTTAGTAATAATATCAATAAAACATTTTAAAATAAAATTGCAAAATAGACCAGTGGTTAAAAAATCTTTTGAGAGACTACCAGATTTTTGGTTTTTGTTTTGATTGTGGAAGCTTCCTGTGTTATGTTGCTTAACTTCTTAAGCAAAAACAAATTTCCTTACAAAATAAAGAAATTTTGTTGAAAAAAAAAAGGGAAAAGCCAAGTTAAATGAAGAATAGCTCCCGTACAAGGGCCCCCTTTCCTAACTTTTTTGGTAAGCCCCCTAAATTTTGTGGGTGAAGTAAAACAATTATAAGCACTTGGGCAAACCTCCCAACTATAAATGTGGGGGAAAAAAGTTTTTGGTAAAACATCCTCCTAGACAGGATGGGGTAAAGAAGGGAAACAAGGAAAAGGCAATGGCCTTAGGCCTTTTTCTTACCTCCCAGATAAAAAATAATGGGCCGAAAATAACTATGTTTTTGAACTGCTTACTTTTTTCCTTCCATGGTGGGAATTAATTAAAAAAATAATGGGTAAAGGTTAAAAAGGAAGAAAATATCTTCCCCATACCAGAAATGATTCTTTTAAAAATCCAGAAGGTCCCCCCCAAGGTTCCCCTCCATAATCCAAAACTACCCTAATACCCCTTCACACCCTTTTCCGTAAGTAAAATTGTTTTTTTTTTGGGATAATTAGTCAATTTCTCAAAAGAAGAAAACGGTAAAATGTTTTCTTTATTAACAAATATATGCAATGCAAGTTTAAAATATAATATAATAAATATTTTATATATAATATAGAATATTATATATATTATATATTATATATATATATATTATAATTATATAAATATTATAATATATATATATTATATATAATATATATATATAATATGAATTATATTCATATATATATATAATATATAATTGTTCTAAAATTCAGAAAAACGAATCCCATCCCAAACCTGCCCACAAATTTCTTTTCCTTTCCCGACTACCACCCCGACAAAGAACCTAATTAATTCCCCCCCCTTCCCCGTTCAACCAGCTCAAATTTCTATTACGAACACATAACAATCCATATTTCCCCTCCTCCCCCATTCCAAATAAGGTAAATGGATTAAACAGCAATAAATCTCCATTACACATCTTAACCCCAGCAACAAATTACCTTTGCTAAAACCGCAAAATAAACAATTTTTTGCTAAACACCCCCCGCCCCAAAACCCCTTCTTTCCCCTAAGAGAAAGAATACGCTTTTGGTTTCCCCAGAAGAAAGGCAAAATCATCTCGGCTCGGGAGGCAGATTCAGGTACCCACCACCCGGGCCTCAAAAAATGCATTATAAAGTACAGATTTTCCAAAAAACTAAGACCAACGTACAAACCTCCCCCCTCTTGGCGGGGCTTTTAAGAATTTTTTTTCCCCACAATGCCCAGAACACAAATAGAAAGGCACCCTTCTTTTCCTTGAAGGTGCCCTGCTCTTCCGGACGCCCCCCGCCCCACCGGATTTTCCTCTTATTAACTTCTCTTTTCCTCTGACCTGTGGGGGGGGGGGGAAATCCGCCCAGAAGGGCGGCAAAGCCCGGCTTTCCCCCTGGGAAGCAGTGTGGCCCTCCAAATTAAGGTTGGGCAGGGGCAGAAGTTAAAAGTTTTCAAAGTAAGTAGTTTAATAAAATTATATATATAATATATAAAAATATATATATTATATTATATATATCTATTATAAAATTAAATATATATATATATAATTATATATAAATAAATATAAATATATATAATATAATATATATATAAATATATAATATAATATTTAAAAATATATAATAATATATATTAATATAATATATTATAATAATTATATATATAATTAATATATATATATTTATATATATTAAAATATATATACTAATAATATATAAAATTATATATATATTATAAAATATTATATATATTATAATTTATAATAAATTTATATATTAATATATATATATTATATAAATCAAATAATATATATATATTTAATAATAATATTTTGTTTCAAAAGCCTTTTTTTTTTTTTTCTTTTCCTTATCCACCTTTCTGGGAACAAATAATAAAAGCTTTTTCATTTGAAACCCTTGGCTTAAAATAATATGCCCTTTTTTTTTAAAATCCCCTTTGAAAATTGAAAGGAAAGAACGAAAGCATGAATTTGGAAAATGAATTGCTGGTTTGGGTGCAAATTTTCCGTTCAAATGTGATTCAGGGATTTTTTTAGGAAATTGTAAGGAAATGAGGTAAACAAAAACACACTGATAACGATATATCTTCATTTGATATTTGTTTAATAAAAAACAATGGGTGCGCCCGTATGTCCAAATTAAAGGTGCGTTTTTTTATTTTTTACACAACTCGAAATTGGATTTTTTTTTTTCGAAAGAAATTTAAGGGAATGCAAAAAAGTGCGAGGAACATGGTAAAAGAATTTTTTCCACCAGGAATGATTCAGAAACAATGGGGAAAGGCCCGATTTACCAGGGAACGTTTGGGAAAATAGTGGGCATGATGGGGGAAAATTAATATTGTTGGGTTTTTTTGGATAAAGAAGAAAACCAAATTCAAACCCTCAAAGAAGTGTAAAAGCCACGAATCCACAAAGCCAATTTTTTTTCTAAACTGCAAAAAAGTAAAGCCATGTTTTTTTTTGGCCATAAATTTTTAAAGCAAATTGAACATATTTTTTTTGGGGAATAATTTAAAGAATGGTTATCTTAATCAAAGTTTAAAAAAAAGATTTTTTTTTTTAAAGTTTCCTTGTCTACGTTAAAATTTTTAAACCTTCAACATAAAAAAATCTTTGGGGTAAAAAATTAAAGAAACCTACAGGTGGAAAGCCCTCAATTAACAAACCCTTAAAAATGCCCCAAAAACTTTAAAATAATTGGCAATAACTCTAAAGTAACGGGAATGAAAATAGAAAAAATGAAAGGTCATCTGGTGTCAATTCTGTGTCAAAAAATATACAAGATTCAATAAAAAAAAAATAAAAAGAAACTTTTTTTTTTGGGGTTTTTTTACAATAAGTTGTTTATGGATTTATGGGAATTATGGTATGATCCTAATTATGAAAAAAATCAAAATAATTAAAACAAAAAGCTTCTAAATTTATCTTAAAAACGATTTATAAAATGAAACAGACGACTCCAAATGGTTCCCCCCCAAACATGCCCCTTTAGTTTCCAAATGGGGATCATATGATTTTCTTGAATCCGTAATGCCTATTAATAAAAATCATATTGAAATAATGAAAAAACACTTAAAATGCATGCCCCTGATTTAATAATAATTCCGGGGGGTTGAATTTAAAATGGCTCATTAAATTCTGATGCAACTGACAAATTTTTTAAAATTGAGGTATTAATAAATTCAATTTTTTGCTTGATCATGGAACCCAAATAACGGAAATTCGAATTTATGGATTTCTTTTAATTTTTTTTTTTGAATGGAAAATCAAATAAATTAAACAAGGTTTTTCTTTTTTGATCTTTCAAAATTTAATAAACTAGTTTTGATAAAAGTGTTTTAAATTGCTTCCAAGCATTTAAGAAATAATTTGCTTGAATAAGTATTTTCTTTTTGAACATGACTCTTCATGATCAAAGAAACCATGCCGAAATTTGGTCATAGTAAAACCATTTTGGGAATTATTGGGAAAAAAAAAAGAATATTGACTTTGTTTTAATTTTAATGTTTGGAAAACAAGTCATCGGAGATCAGTCATTGAAAAACTATTTTGAAACCATGACGATTAGTGTATTAGGAATATAAAGAAGTGCCACTATGAAATAAAAATCTTTTTTAAAATCTCAAAAAAATTCTAATCATTTTGTTATACTAAATTATATATAGACTTTTAAGATATATAACATATATTATTTAAAATAATAAATAATATAATATCTAATAATAAAATATATATAATAACTTATATAATATTAAATATAAATACTAGAAATTAGATATAATTATAAAATATTTTTAAAAAAAAAAAAAAAAAAAAAAAAAAAATAAATTAAAAAAAAATTTAAAAGTATTAGGGATTCCCCCTATTCAGCAAACATAATATTGAGCATTCGGTGTACATTGGAAATTTTTAAAAAAAAATTAAAATCAATATCGCCCTTTGATATTAAATCGCCCAGAAAAAAATAATGGATATTTCGATATAATCGATTTATAATTAATAAAATTCCGAATTAATATTTTGATATATTAATTAAATCCAAATAATATTATAAAATATAATATATAATATATATAATATAATATATATAATATGTATATATATATAATATATTATCATAAACAAAATGTAAACATAGAAAAAATATAATGGGAACAATAGATTTAATATGACATAAATTTAAATATTTATATAATAATATAGCCGCCCTCCAGAAATTTAAGGCGAATGGCACATAAATTTAAAAACAACCGTTAGCACATAAAATGTGAAAATTACATTTTTTTGGGAATCCAGGGCAAAAAATTTTTCAAATGTTACATTTTGCTAAATAAAAAATTATGCTAAAATTTTAACAAATTAAAAAAAAAAAAAAAAGAAAAAAAAAAGCAAAAGTTTTTTTTTTATATTACACGGATTGGTGCGTCTATGTTGCAACAGCAGAAAAAAATGATGTTAAAACAGAGAATTTTAATTTTGCAATCTTAAAAAAACAAATGAGCAGTTTGTTTTTAGGTCATTTTTTTACAGTATTTACGGTTTTTTTTAAAAAATACGTAGAAAACAAATAAATATAATAATATTATATTATATATATAAAAATAATAAAATATATATATTAAAATAGAATAAAAAAAAAATTTAAATCCGGTCTCCTTTTCCGTGTGGGCCCTTTAAGTAAACTTTTTTGTTCCATATAAAATATATATAATATATAATAATCATATTAATATATTTATATATATATAAATATATTATAGATATATAAATAATAATATATAATAATATATATAAATAATTATATATATATATATAATATATTATATATAATGATAATTATAAAATATTATATAATATATATATATGTTACAGTACATGGTTTTTTCGTCGGATGGAATGAAACTATTAAAAATTTCAACCATTTGACTTAGAATTTTTTTTTAACTTAGATTCAGATAAAAAAAGGTAATATATTATAATACAAACTAAATTTAAAAATATTTTTATACAATTTTATATTAAAACTTAAAATTTTTTTTAAATCAAAATATTCATCAAAGAGAAATTAATATTGTTTGCTATCGAAAGAAGAGGAGCAAAAAACTTCACTCCAAGTTTCTTTCGACTACACTCAAAATATATAAATTGATATTTTAAAAAAAATTAAAGTTTGTTGAAGGAAGAACAAAATATCCTAATTACTTCTTTTTGCTAATAATAACTAAGAATAATTTCAACTTTTACAATGATATCATAGTATCTGCAGTATTAGTGGAGTTTAGATATGTCTATTATAAGAAGATGGATTTTTTAGGCAGTCGGATCAAAAGAAGCTTTTCTTTGCATAGTTTTTAGGACGACAGGGCTAGCAACTCGGTCCTTTACTTTTTTGCTTTTAAAACTCCTGACAGCATTGGAATCCTATGCGCCTAGAATCATTATCTTCTGAAGAGCTCTGAGAGAACAAATTTTGAGGTCAAATGAAAAAGATGCTAGTTTCACTGAAAGGGTAAAACCCTACCTGAGTGTATAACTCAAGGACTAGCATCGGAAATCTTTGTGCCGAGAAATAGTTTTCTAGAGTAATCTAGGACTAAAAGAGTTTCTGGGCCAGAAGGAAGAAGATGCTGGCCCAACTAATAGGGGGCTTTCGCCCTACTTGAGAGATAGAAATAATAAATAATAATAATATATATATATATATATATATATATATATATATATATATATATATATATATATATATTATATATATATATTATATATATATATAATATAATATTATATATTCTTTTCTTCTTCTTCACTTCCTTTTGCCCCAAGATTGGGGTAAGGTGCTGTACAAGCATCGGAAACAGAAAAGTAGAGTAGGAGAACATGACACACGTCGAAAGAAAGCCAGCCTCGCCCCTTCTGTACATTAATTAGCGAGACTCGTCACACACAGAAATCCACCTAGAGCTCATGGGACGCGATGGACCCTCACTATGGTCAAATCGTCAATGTAAGGGTTCATCCCCTGGCCCGCAGGTGGGCCAAACCATGCCCCATACAAAACCCGCCATTCTCTCCTATGCATGCCTTTATTCTCGCCTCTGCAACTCAACATTTCTCTCCTTAGACATCATACCGACCAATCACTTCCTCTTCGGTCCCCAGCCGTGGTTCCAACACACCACTCAACTATACATCCGCTAACCAACCGACTATTCATTCATCCTTCACATGACCAAACCATCTCAACATACTTTCATTTTATTCTCTCAATTTACCCCTTTCTTTCACACCACACCACTCCTAATACGTTCATTCCACTCTTTATCAATTCTTCTCACACCTAGCACACCCCTAAATTGTCCATCTGAACACATGAACTTTAGATCTATACTTTTATTCAGACCATAGTCTCACTCAACTACCATTAAAACAGGTAACACATACCCTCATGTAAGACCTAGCAACTCAAGATTAGTCCTTTGCATTCAACCCAACGATTTAATTGCAAACCAGCCACCTGTCCGCATTTCACACTTTCGTACTACACTCTGTACATCGTCCGTTCCTTCTCATCCACATATAACCTAATATTTAAACCTCAGACACTTGTTCTAAGCTGCTCACCATCTAACATAAACTTCACACTGAGGAGTGTCCTCCCTCACAACCATAACCTTACTCTTATCCACGTTACTTTCAAGCCCCTCCTTTACACACCCTGCCAAATCTCTCTAACCAATCCTCTCAACTCTCTTCAGATTCGCCACACAGAACAATCATCCGCATATAATAGGTAGGGCAACCCTCCACTCATTCTTCCATTCTCCACCATTCTAACACGATTTCTGCCATCCCACCTCGAATTCTTTCATAAACCCCATCCATAACAAATTGAATAACCAAGGTGACAAAACACATCCCTGTCTTACTCCCTATTAAATCCTAAACCAATTCACCATTGACACATTTATTCTTACACACGCTTCACTATCGTCATACATACTTTTGATCCATTCAGAAGCCTACACAACACCATATTACTAACACCTGCCACATAACGCTTCCTATTAACTCTATCATACGCCTGTTGCAGAATCCAATAAAACCTAAATATCAATTTTATTCTTCTTCTCCTCATTTCTCAACCATTGTTCAATGTAAAGATTTGATCCACACATCCTCTACCACTCCTAACGCACCTTGTTGTTCACCAATCAGTCTTCAGTCATCGACGACTTCGACCAAAATACGCAGCATATACCTCCCCTACAACACTCAGTAAACTTATTCCCTATAATTTCTAAAGTTCCTTTTATCTCCCTTACCTTTAAGGGTACTATTACTGCTCTCCCCAAATCCCTTGGAACTATACCTCTATAAACGCTTTGTTAAACAATTATTATTATATTAACTATATATGTATATATATACATATAAATATATATATATATATAAATATATATATATAATATATATATATATATTATATATATATATATATATATATATATATTATATTATATATATAAGTACTATTAGTGATGCAGTAACATCCGCAAATTCCCGCATTCGATCCGGGAG
This sequence comes from Trachelipus rathkii, assembly GCA_015478945.1. Lineage (NCBI taxonomy): Eukaryota > Metazoa > Arthropoda > Malacostraca > Isopoda > Trachelipodidae > Trachelipus > Trachelipus rathkii. The sequence continues at coordinate 1,883 of JABUQX010016425.1, read as the reverse complement.
CATCCGCACAATTTATTATAGCATCCCTCCGCATCCGCATCCACGCATTGCCCTGCGGATGTTGCGATGTTGCGCGGATGTTGATTGTCGAGATTTGATAAAGAATTTTATAATGAAAATACTAAAGATGAATCTGGGAATGAAAAAAGAAAATGAAAATGTAAATGAGTGATGAGGGCAATTCAAAAAACGGCTTCATATTCCATATCTTAATGTTATCAAAGACATTCCAACTCGCTTTAATAGTACACTTCATATGATGGACAGAAGTATTGCTCAAGAACCTCTTGCTCGTACGCCAGTTCGTATTCAAAGTTAACAATCTTTTTAATTTGAAAAATGACATCATATCACACTGCCTTTAGCTATTGAACCATTTGGAGAAACTACCAAAAAAATCAGCGCCTCTACACTTTCTGTCTCCGATGTAATACATTAATCTCCAACGCTAAGGAGCAATTTTGAACCATTTCAATGAAATGATGAGGGTTTTTAGAAAGAGAACTGAAAGATGTAAATAACTAGAGTAGAAAAACGCTTTGGTTCTGTGGAAATTAATGACCTTAATACTATTGCAATTACTTAGATTCCCGTTATAATAAAGGTAGTTTTCTTTGTAACGATATTAGAACAAGTTAAAATCGTCACCTTGTGTTGCAATTGAAAAACTTCAATCCGAAAACATCTATTAATGTTCGCCACCGCATTAAAAGACAAAAAAACAAAATCTACAGAACCCAACACCTTCTACAGTAAATCAATAACAGATTCCTGGAGCATTTCTACAGTCCAAATAGGATGAAGAACAATATGCATTAACAAAAGATGCTAGTGCAAATGATTGAAAACCTATCACCAAGAAAAACGATTAGATTCAAATGATGATCAATCAGTTGGTGTTCAAAGTTAATAATCAAAATGTTTATCACGCTTGAGTAAATTAGCAAAGGTAAAACTTCATCTCGAACAGTCCATTAAATTAGTCCATCCATAAAAGGAAAAAAATGAAAAATACAGGAAAACCAACATCTTCTACAAGTAAATCAATAACAGATTCACTGGAAGAATTTCTACAGTCAGTAGTGATGGTAGAAACACACGCATTATCAAGAGATGCAGTGCAAATGATTGAAACTATACAACCAAGAAAAACGACTAGATACAAATCAAATGACGATCCTATCAGTTGGTGGAAGGGTTAATTAAGCAAAAGGCAAATATATAAAAATTGTTTATCACGCTAAGTAGAACTTGCAAGGAAAATACTGCCTGTCTCCAACTAGTGTTTCCAAGTGAGATGAGTATTAAGCAATGCTGGGCTAATTATATGAATAAAAGAAGAAACAGATCTCTCGCCAGAAAATTCAGAAAAGGCGAGAAAAGGCAGAAAGGGCAGAAAAATTGATGTATCTCAAGCACAACTTTCCAATATTTGAATTTCAATACTAGTTGGCAAAAGTATATAATCCATGTAAAATCTCTTTCATTAAGGTCGGTGGTTAGGGAAGAGGTTGATGGGGTCATTTGAGTTGGGTCCCCATCCCGCACCCTGGTAACAATTATAATAATAAATGTGGCTTAAACTCGATATATATATATATATATATATATAATTATATATATATTATATATATTATATATATATATATATATATATATATATATATATATATAATATATAATATATAAATATATATATATATATATATATATATATATATATATATATATAATCTTATATATTTATATATATATATAAATATTAATATATATATATATATATATAATATATATATTACATCCGCATCCTCATTCGCATCCGCGGTTAATAAATCAAACATCGCATTCGCATCGCATCCGCGGATGCGAAAAATATGACATCT
>JABUQX010016424.1:52500-72480 GCA_015478945.1 Trachelipus rathkii | reverse complement strand
TAAAAATTGTTTTAAATTACACATTACTCTCTGCCAAATTATTTAAGAATGAGTATTTGATCTAAATAATAATATGATTAGATATTTAATTTAATACACTATATAGCTATAATATATACCCTATACTACTATACTATATATACTATATATATATATATAATATCTATAGTTAATAGTATATAATATATATATATCTATATATATATATATATTATTAATATATTATATATATAGATATATATATAATATATATATACACAAATAGTATATATATATATAAGATCAACAATATATATGTATACCATATATATGTTTTTTGGTTAGACATGTACGCTTATTGCGTTAGTGAGGTTTTCCCTTTATATAGTTTATAATAATATTTAAACCCCTCTATAAATAAGTTTACTTTAAATATATAAACCCCTTTATAAATAAGTTTACTTTAAATATATAAACCCCTCTACGAAATAGTTTCACTTTAGCAATATTATTATGCACGAACTGCACCAGGCAAACTGAGAAGGTAGAATGAGGTGTGCCCAAGCTCCCTCGTAATGCTCAAGACCTTGGACCGTTGCTTCATGCGAAACAATGCGCTAATAACACGGGGCGAGGTTATAGCCATTTTAGCGACATATCTCGTCTACTGCTGGTTCGTTCCTATCGCAAGGGAAATGGAGAAAATACAAAAGGAAAAGACAGGATCGCGGCCCTGCTAATAGCTTCCTATGCCAGTTTGAAGTTGAGCCGCAACCAATAAGGCTAGCTTGGGAAAGGACTGCCTTCACTTTCTGGTTACCCTAACAATAGTGTTAGGTATGCCACGCCAGGAATGGCACCCATAACTCTAAAATTCTTCTGCTAATGAGTTTTTTCCATCGACCCTGCATATTTGCGACAGCCATAATATCAATTCACGATACAGTCTCCTTCGCCCGGAATGGAGACCAAACGTGCGGCTGTGATATGGCGCACACAAACCATCTGTTGCTGTATTTCAGTAGAACAAATCAATAAAGCAAATGAAACAAGGAATATTGGACATGAAAAAGGAGGAGTTCTGTGAACTAAACTTCTTACCAATCTAATAAGCCAAAATGAACAATTGAAAATTTCTTATTCATAGTGTTCCAAGGGCAATTCCTCTCCTATATGAAAGTACTTCTGGAAAGTACGGCTTTAAATACGAATGGTAGTATTTTGGAAACGCGACAAAAGACCGAAACTCCATGTTTTTTATGGAAGGCTATTAGAATTGCTAATCTTTGCGTTTTTTTATCGCTAAATCTTGAAATTGCGGTAAATAGAGCATAATTTGAAAAATATATAGATAGCCCATGAGCCGCATAAAGTGTGGTACTTATCTATCTCCTTAAAGAACAGGCATTTGGAAAATTATGTTACCTTATATAAAAATTTACGATTCCTTTATGCTGATGCTAAAATAGATACGTGCACTACTCTTATCCAGCACGACGCATCCCAGGTGCTCTCTACTCTGTCGACCGGTCACATACGAGTTCGCATGTCGCTACTGTATGATATCTCTGTCACTATACATTCACAATACGAGAGCGCTTTAATCTACTCTCGCATTCTGCATCCTCTCTGTGGTGAGTGACTCGACTTAACTGCATAAGCACCCACCGATCTCAATCGCCCAAGTTACTATTAGCTGTGTCCCTACATGAAGATACCGCTCTTACTCTCATATACGATCCTCTGTCATACAATTCGTCGCCGGCCTCTGACAATCGAAATGTACCGGCGCTTCCGCGCCGTACAATCGGTGATTTTTTGGATACAGGCTTGTTGAGAGAGCATATTTAATATACCTATATATATTTATATTATATATTGTGAATTAGTTTGATTAGAGAGAAGAGAGAGAGATAGAGAGATGAGAGAGTAGAGGTCCGAGCCTATAAAAATTACTGAAATAGCCGCTGAGAAAAATAATAACTTTCGTGATCTTATGTATGCAGAGTCTGCATAAGTTCACTATATTAATATATATATATATTATATATACTTTATATTATATTTTATATATTTCTATCGCTCTATATATTTAGGGGCTTGGTTGTGCTGTGAAGAGGTTTAGTGAAAATGTATATATCGTTTATATATAATTTTAATAAAACATGAATACATATAATAAGATAAGATATATATGTTATATTAAAAGCATTGTATATATATATTTACCAGTTGCTTTATGCAGTATCTCTTTAGCCGTAACTTATTATGATTTCTATATAATAACGTATATATAAATATATATATATTACTCAAAAAAAAAAAATACTTATCAAAATATAAATTAACATACATATAAACGTATATATAACCGTATACATATAAACGTATATATAACCGTATACATATAAACGTATAAATATTTGCGGACTATACCATATAAGCGATTAATAGCAATATACTAAAATATTATTTATACTTATATTTAATGTGTATAATTTTATTTTAAGAATATATATATTAATTAAACATATTATTGCTATATTATAATAGATAAATGTAATAAAAGGTAATTTATAATAATCTTAAATATTTTGTAAAATAATTTAATATACGGCTATACTAATTGTGTAATATAAAAAAAATAATTTGAAAATAATATCCGTAATGAGTAATCCACATAATATTGTTATATAACATATACTCGAACGCATATATCATTATTTCCTATTATTATTAACTTTTCGATTTTATATATTTCAATAAATAGCTAATTAAGAATATAATATATATATATATTATATTATATATAGTATAAAATAATAATTAAGTATTAATTATTATTTATATATATTCTTTTATATATATTTAACAATACACTATCATGTGTTATTTATCCGGATCGAATATATTTCAAAGGTCGATTTTTTGTTTTTATAAATGTCGTTTTTTAGTGCAATAACGCAAGCTTATAATGTAAAAAAAAACAAAAAATTTTTTATAGATTTTTGATTCGTTTAATTTTGTCTTGAATCTTTTTAATTTCTAACGGAATTGTTAGCTAGCATTAAGTATAGTTAAGCTTCATAGAAATTTTATAATTTATATGTTACATCTTCTATATACTACTTGTAATTTATTAGAAAACTGTGTACTAAGCATTAAATAAATATATAATAATATAATGTTTAATAAATATATAATTTATAATGGGATAATATCAAATAGAGTATTACTACTTTTCTTATCATTATCTCTACTGTTTTTATTATTATAATTATTTTATTTATCTATTTCTTATTAAAATAATAGATATAAAATATTCCTAATTTATATCTTTTCGAATTTATATTTTTATCACAAATGGTAAAATTTTGCGGTACTATATATATGGGCCCCTCGTCTTGCAAGGCGTGCACGCTGCTCGCTCGATCTACCACTGAGCTAGTTAGGCCAAACAGTGTCCTGTAGTGATTGAGTATTTATATTGATAAAATAATTAAATATATTATATATAATATATAGTTATCGATATAATCTCTGCGCAAAGGTATGCATATAAATAATAATTTTTTTATCCTCCCTTCTCTTCCCATTTACTCAAGTTTTGAAATTACACATATTATATATATAATATATATATATATATATATCTATCATTATATAGTATACTATTTCTTCAGTTCCACCTCTTCGTCTCATTTCTACATAGATGTGGGTTAGGTATGTAACATGCACTGGACAACAGATGCATTAACGTAGGTCGAAAGAAATCTACCCCCCCCGGCTTACCAATTCTCTCCTTAGCTTAAGTGAAAACTAGTTCATTGTCTAAAATATAACTCTAGGCTCTACATGACAGTCGAATAGACCACTTCGCACTGTGGCCCGCATATCTGCGTCACAATTATTGGGTTGATTCCATGATTAGGAGCTACAACTACCACCAATACTCCTCTCGCAGACATAGCCCGCGACTCAAATTCATTATATTACGAACTTTTATAGTTTTCTCGTCATTGCCATAAGCTCGCATTCACTTCTCCTTCATGCACTCCGCACTTAAAATATACATGACTTTTACCCACTTTTCCTTTGTTGGAACAGTGGCTTGCGCGTTAGAAACTTCCAGCACACAATGCATACTCTCTTTCTAATGTCATATTACACATAAACACAACCCGACTAATACACTCCGCATTTTTTCACTTATTCAAGCCATTTCTATACATAATTATACAGTTATTCAAAATTCTTGTTCTCCATTTACAGGACTAATATTCTACAAAAACCTACAACACAATTGTTTCTAATTAATATCGATTTCCTCTTCGGTCCGATGATTTATCAGTGTATGACCACTTGCAACCGTAACCTGCTATAAGTCCATTTAGACCATCTAATAGACACTTTTTTGCTTTCTTAGCTCAATAGTGCTCTTATTCCTTTCTCCTTCAGGTCTTTGCTTACTTACATTAATATCTGTTAAGCATAATAGCTACCTCACCCTCATTCAAACCTTGCGATGTCTCAAGCCAATTACTAAGGGCGTTACTTTCCCGAGGATGTGATATCATAAACTAATAGGCGCCAGGTACCTTTATTTACTATACAACTTTCCTAGTGCCACGCATGAATCCATTTCGTCTCTCCGCTTATGCTTCACCTTCCATTATCCTATATATAGTGATCTTTAAAATAAGATAACTTGCTCCAAATTTCCTAACATCACTAAGCTAATGTGTCTTCCTACTGTATGGAGATTCTCGCCTTGCCCTCATAACATCGACTCTACTACAATTATTTTTATACTCTCTTATCTTTATCACAAACCTCCTCCTACGCACGCATTCCTCTTCTAAACTTTCTCTTGCAGATTCATCTCCACATAGACAATATATAGAGAGATAAAAGCAGGGTCAGCTTACACACTTCCTCCACAACTCTCTAACATTTCACACAGTGTCTAACGCCGTCTCTACATACACCAATTACCTCTATTATTCTTTTTCTGATTGTTACACAGCCCGCAACTGATCAGAATTATGGATATAAATAAAATACAACATATATTATATAGATTGAAATATAATATGGTCTAATAATATAAGTATTCATAATTTACACTAAGTCCTGAACAAAGGAACACATACTTAGATGGCGGTGATTAATCTCCCTTAAATAAGTTATAGTGATACAGTCTACAAATTGAATATACTCAGAAGCTATGCATTAATATATAATAAATAAATTTATAATATTATAAGTATATTATATGTTTATATATTTATAACATAAAACATTATAATTATTTACATTTATTATTATAGAGCCTATATGTGGTTACTATTTATTTACTCATATATTCGTGTAGTATATATTAATATTTGTTACTTACTCATACACTAATAGTACTATAAATTCCAAATACTACAGTCGAATATGAATTATCAAAGACTCATCACCCTAAGCACAATACTAGCAATCATACTCAATGTAACCCTCTTTATTACCAGGTGATACCCCACTATAAATTCTCGTCCATCTGTGTCCTAGCTAGCTACATAGTATCGGCTATTACGATATCACTATTCTGATGCTCTCATGTGGAAAAAGAAGAGAGCTTATGTTTTTCATGTTCTCGTTGATGTCACAATAGAATATAGTGATTTTATTACTACTGAAAAAAAGATGCATTTTTATTTCTCCGAGTTTAAGTTTTTGGATACCTAGCAATTTTGACAATTTTATTTATTACACTTTAATAAATTTGCAACGTTAAAAATTATACTTATCCAGCTGAGTATAAAGGGCTCATTACTCACTGTATAGAAATTAAATAATAATTGAAGCTAAAAACTGCTTGAAGAATGTCCTAGTTTCTTCCGACGGTAAAGTTACCGTTTAACCTTCTACTTGAGTTGAACTCTTCCCTCAAATCTTTGCCTCTAATGTCATTTAGTGAATTCGAAGCTAATTACCATTCTCCAAATCAATCTAATTGATTTCTTTGAAAATGCTATTTCAGCATTCCTTGTACTTTGCAATAGGAAGAAGTATTGTCCTCATAAAAATCCTCTTATAGCCTCAAAACTTGTGCTTCTGAGCTTGCACCCTTCCTCAGGTAGCTATTTCGTCCCTCCTATTTCGCTACCCAATCAACTCAACTTCATATTTATTTCCTGCTGCAAACGTGTGTTCATTTTATTCACTCTTTGACTATAGGGAAGATTCCTCTGAACACTTTCAAACTATAGTCCTATTTCTTTAACCTTTGTACTTTAGAAATATTAAGCTTAAATTCTTTAATTTTTTAACACTTCTCTGTGACTTGTGGTCTTCTGCATTTCGGCATTAACTCTCCAGCTCTTTTAGCAAACTTACACTGGAAGTCTGTAATGATTTATAAAAATGCCTGTTTAACAAATTTAAAAATTTTAAAAATTTAAAACATCTCTTTTCTCTTCATATATAAACTGTAAATATAATATATAAATATATTATTATATATATATAATTAGCTACTATATATATATATAATTACCTTATATATAATAATATATAAATATATATTATACATAGTAAGTACATACTAAAATAACACCCCACACTGTTAATTAGCATAAAATACTTATATAACATAAATAAATACTTATAGATTACAAAATAAATTATATATAATTATATGATAACATAATATATATAAGTTAGAACCTTTCGTCTGAATTCTTGATATTAGACTAGAACATATCTCGAATATCAGTATATCGACCTATAATTACGAAGCTATATCCAACTATTTAGTATTTATAATAAATAAATGGTGACTATCTACATATTATTATAATATAATATATTACTAAGATAAATAGTAATGAATTTTATTGGGGGTAATGATTCATAAATGTATATATATAGTTAACATTACTCCTCATTTATATAAATATATAGTAAATTGGGCTAACCTATGCCAACAAACTATACTATCCTTAACCTAAATTAAATAGCCCTCACAAGTAAGTCCCTAATAATGAATAGCTATGATACAGCCACCCAAGTACGCACCTAACCTAATGGTTTATGAAAGCCTGCCCAGTAGACTGTCAATACCTAAGCTCGTATTATGCGGAATACCTGCACCTTTTGTCAGCCCCGTAAACTAAATTATGTATTAATGCTATGTACAAATATAACTCATATATTTCGCCAACTCCTAAAATATATATACGTAGAAACAATGTACGATATAGTACATCTATGGTTCGAGGCACTTTCAAAACAACAGTTGAACAAACTTTTAGAAACTTTGACTCAAAAATGTAGGTATATGCAGTCTAGTTATAAGGTAGTATAGTAATATAGGATCTAATCTTATGAGCTTGGAAAACTATACAACATAGTAATATATTATTTAATTACTATAATATATATAATTGATTAATAAAGTCATTTAAATAATTTGTGATCAAGACAAAATTAATTAAACACTGCATTTATGCATAGTTTTACGATGTACGAATTTTTAATAGTTACCTAACAGTGTGTGATGCTTTCTCTCATTGTCTTGCATTGACCACCAGTTTCTTTTATCACGCAAGTTTTTTATAAGTAAATTGTCATTATGAGGTGAGCCTCATTATCTAAAATCAATTTAAAATACTGTATTCAAATGTCGATTCATTCTTCATATCAGTGATAAATACATTCAATGTATAGTTCTCAGTGCTTTTATACGCTATGTATTCACTCACTAACTTAATTCTGATCCTTAGGCTACGCTCCTTCCGCTGTATTAAACTGTGTTCCAAATGGCGCGTGTGTTGCTGATTTGATGAATGAGATAATTATAGGTTTACTGCATTGACAAGTTAATAGATTATACGACATATATCCGAAATTTTATTTCTCATTTCAGGAGTGAGAATGATATTGTATATAGAACTCAGACGAAACGTTTTCATATTGAAGCCTAATAGCTTATATAAATAAGCCGAAATAATTAAATGACTTATACTTGTATATATATCATATACTCATTCACAGTTTATAGTACTATTAATATTGTACTAGATCCATTTATTATTTATATATAATATTTTATGTAAATAATTACTGTTATATATTATGTTAGATTGTTGTACCTAAATCACCCATACAGCGCAAAAAATATTAGTTCACCCCTTCTGCGCCTAATGGGTTATTAAACTCCTTACTGTCAAGTGCCCAACTACCACAGACGTAGCCCAAATATTATCATTCTCCAGATCCAATAGTTATTGGTGTTATATATATATATATATTGTAATTCTCATATAATAGGTATTATATTAATAATAAGATTAAAATAAATAACTATAGTAATATAGATCATAGATAACTCATAGAGCGACTAGGATAATTATTATATTATCGATATATATATATTGTCGGTTGGTACGCTATATATATAAATAGCTATTATATTCTAGTAGGATTATTATTATTATTAACTAATATATATATATTTTAATATATATATATATTAATTCTATTTTGTATATTACGTCTAGTCTAAAAGTCACTTATTCCCCTTGGCCATGTTATTAAACTTTCTGCTGTCTAAGTGCCTAACTAACGTAGTTTAGCCAAATTATCAATTGCTCTAGAGCCACTAAAGCACTAATTTTTATTTAAATTTAGGATTATAACATAGTTATAACTCTATATCATATTATTCAAACATCATATAATATATATTATGTTATAGTAAATCTCATTTTAAATCAGTTGAGTGTTTTGATATGTAGAATATATGATTTCTAAGTATGTTTATATTATTAGTTATTGCATTATATATTTATATTATAGCATATTCATTTATTAATTTTTGTTATTCAATACTTATTTATTTTAATGTGATTTATATATATACTATTTATTATAATATAAATTATATAACGTATTAAATGTTTTATATAATAGATTAATATGTAATTAATATAATACTATATCGATAATTATAACTAGTATACTATATGTTGTATAGGTCACGAGAAGTTTTTTAGCGGATATGAGCAAATACGAAGGATGATTGTGATACTTACTTATATATATATATATATATATAAGTATATATTATAATCATATATATTATATATATATTCTCTATAATATATATATATGCTATAGTACCAATATATATATATATACTATAACATAGTGATATATATAGTGACTAATATATAGATAAATATAATAAACAGTTTTTTAAGTAATAGGCTCATTAATGAGCATATAATACGAAGGATAGATTAGTATGTAATATCTATTACTAGTTATATAATATCATATAAGTTATACTTACTCTCTAAGCTTATATAAGCCTAATATAATATATATAGTGATATATATATAGGTTATATATATGTAAAGGGAGAGTAAGTATCCAGGGATATCACCGATATTTTGTAGAGAATGGATTGTGAAGGCGGCATAGACCCTTATAAGAAACGGAATGTATAACTACCCTTAGATATATATACCTAATAATACAATAGAAAACTCGCTAAAAATACGTTACTTTTCTACTTATTGTATTCAGAGGATGAGTCTCGTATATATATATATATATATAATTGCTCATAACTTCTAAAATTTCTAACTAATTAATTAGGGAATGACGTACGAAGAACCATTTCAATTCAAAAGTCTATTGGTATTTTCATGTTGCTCTGTAGGTATTTAGCGTTATATATATACTATACGGAATTAAGGATCTTATTACTCGGAAACCTAGTCCAAATAGAGTTTGTGTGTTTACTATATTTTATATTAGATTTACTTACACATCTAGAAAATTTTGGATTTTCATCAACGGAATTTTGAAAATAAAATAAACCCTTAATAGTTATTTACATGAACCATACCAAGAGAAGGCAAGAGCGAGCGCAGAAATAATCATATAGGCAATAACCTCGTGTATTACTCCAAATACGACAATCAGCTCTCTACACACAGCAATCGGAAAAGATGTGATTTGATCAATCTGGGATACCTAGCCTCTCAATTCATCACGTCACCGTCCTATAGGTAGACACTTTGCGTGACGCTCACGGGCTCATCCAAACATAACTTTCGCCTTTGCATACAGAACTATTAAGTTTTCTCAGTACAGGGTTAACTTTTTATAACAGGCCACCAAGTTGTTTTTTTATTTTTATAATTGATGATACTTTCAAATTTTCAGGTCATTTAATGTAAATGTACATATGTCTTCAAGTTTCAGAACTCTATCTTTTATATCACAGATACTCAATGTATTTCTGAAATGTACCATATCATACGTACGCCTTAGTTTACAATATGAAACCAAGGTAGGTTTAGTAATTTGTTTTATGGAGGGTTAAACAACAGCCGTGCAGACAGTGTCGAGAACAAGGGGGAATTAAATGGGGAAAATATATTTATAAACAATAACAATAATTATTATAATAATACAATATTAATATGAAGGTTAAGTTAAGGTTGTTAATGTTAAGTTATTCCAACGTACTTTAATCAATGAGATTTTATGATATAAAGTTCAGCGCTAATTTAGCAAGATAATCGTTTCTTCTCATTTATACTTTTTCTCACGCATCACATTTGACTTATTTTGATCTACGAGTTGAGGGAAGTATTTAGACTATCTTTTGTGGAGGAGTATCAACATTATTTCGCGTACATTATCCTCAACAGCATGGAAGTATGTTAGAATACAGCTTTATTCCACAAAAGTGAAAATGCTTATTACAAGAAGCTTTCTCTCGCTATTGCAGATAGAAAACTGCTATCGCACGAAATAGAATTTCTTCCAAAAAATTAGAAGAATTAATTCGATGACTATAACGACTCGAAGATACGAATACGCGATATTATTTCTCTTAATAGAAGACAAGATAGTGAAATATTTATCGCCACGTTAAGTAGAATTTTCGCCACGAAATAGAATTTCAGCCACGAATAGTAATAGTATTTCTGATAAAGAAATGAAGCAAATCTCTACCTACAAAAATGCATTATTGGACTAGATAAAGTGATAGATTTCTGAGCAGGACAATAGAACCCTGAGAGGTGAAAAACATGAAAAGACAGCCGTTAGAGTGCAGGTATATTGGCATCTCTTCACCGAGATGTGTGTCATTTGTTATTTATCTTACATATTAATTCTCTATTTTGACTTCATGTATTAATATAAACTTATGATAATTAGTTTAATGTTTATCATTTTATTTTAAAGGTGACGATACCTACCCTGTGATTGGATAAAAGCCGTACTTGGGAGGGGTCCAGCTCGACCGCCTCGCCGCGCTCTCGCTCGGGGCGCGAGCACTCGCTCGGGCTCGAACGCACTCGCGGCACACTCTCTCTCTCGCGCATATCTCTCTCTCACGCTCTTCTTCTCAAGCGTTTAAGCATTTATATATTTGAGAACTAGTGATAAGCGGATTTTAAGCAGGCACATATATTATTATGAAATTATAATTTAGAATTAGGTGACTAGTGTAATCAATAACCTTTTACTGAGATCGCTTTGTATCAATCATTCATCTCATGACAGACAAGAATCGTCGGTAAACAAACAGGTAGCATGAGGTATTGAAGCTCAATAGGCAATTTGTTTAGTTGGTAGTCAATGATAAAACAATATACCGTGTGAGGATTATGGACACAATCATATTTATGAGTTGCGTACATATCTAGTAATATTCATCCATTACTATACATGAAACATAAGATTTAATCATTAATCATGAATAATCAAGTGAGCAATATTATATAATACTAAAAACGCTCAGAGCTGAATATGACTTTATTTTTTATTAGTAATAAACTCGGAACTCCCTATATATTTTAAAATTCTTATCCTATAAACTGAACATAATTGCAGTATGAACGATGGGATGTGTGGGTAATAACTTGGAATAACAATACAAAAATATAACTGCCACTCACAAATACCCTTAAAAAGACAATACATATATATCTCTCTATAATAAAGATCCAAGAGAAAAGGAACGAAAAGGGGGACTACTTCATAAACACCCCTTAATCTTTTTGCTCTCAATTTCATTATAAAATTAAGATAGCATAAGAATCGCTTATTAATTTGTAAATCATTTTAATTATTTCATTATTATTATCAAAGGGTAGAGTTCCGAAATAGTGAGAGGTTCGTAAGGATTCTCGAAACGGGCGACAATTATGACAGTTATCAATGTGATGGGAGCACTAATAGAGGACCACATAAATTAACTTTTGTACTGGACATAATTTCGTGTCGTAAAGAATTAACTTATAACTACAAACACAAAGACATTTACGATGCAAGACTCCTTCAACGGATCGTTTTTTCAAATATTATTAGTTTTTACCATTTCTTCACTTCACTATAACAAGCGTTTTCACTCACAGATACACTACACAAAAAAAAAAACCACTAGTTGACGTATTTATAATATCAAAACTAAAATAGATGCTACGTTGTTTTAACGAGGTAGGATAGTGGGATAATTGCTAGGTCATGACAACACAACAAAAAACAGAATCTGATTATACAATTTGAACCGCATAGTTCGAGGTTTAAGTTATGTACAAAATATCCTCGCCATCTGTAGAAGGTAGAATGTTCAGTTTAATATTTTATTATTTGTAAATTAAATTTTTATAAAATTTAAATTAACTAATAAAAAAAAATAAATTATATCATGGAGGCATCATTATCAAAGCTACCTAGTGGCTAACTGAAGATAACGTGATACCAATTAATTATCTAGTGACTCGAAGTAGCGGTAATGCTGAGACATAAGCTCTCAAAGTGCTGGCGAAAACCTTTTAATATATCAGGCTAATTAAATATAATTTACCTAAATCATTATGCAATTTTGCAGTTTATTATATGTGAGTAATAAAATTATTTCTCGCTCGAAATATGTAATATTAATAATCACGCAAAGTCCCCCTTCCCTCCGGTATTTCTTCCTCTAATCTAGTGAAGATGGATAGAAGAGCAAGAGAGAAGATTTATAGAAGGAATGATAAGAGATATTGCAAAAGAATAATTTTAACACGAGACAAAATATTATATTCAATTATATAGATTTGATGATGAATAATGCAAAGAATATCCTACTCAATGTTAAGAGCACCATGGAAAGGAAGTTAAATTCCAATATTGAGAATATGGGG
This sequence comes from Trachelipus rathkii, assembly GCA_015478945.1. Classification (NCBI taxonomy): domain Eukaryota; kingdom Metazoa; phylum Arthropoda; class Malacostraca; order Isopoda; family Trachelipodidae; genus Trachelipus; species Trachelipus rathkii. The sequence continues at coordinate 59,295 of JABUQX010016424.1, read as the reverse complement.
ATGCGTTAAGGTCTTTGGCTTTAATTTCTACGATTAATATCGATCATTTTTTTTGTTACTTCTATATTCTACGTATAATTCATAGTGCTAGACCATTATAATTCATCAGGCCAATTTCTCTCAGGGTTACTGCTCCTTAATTTACATTATAATTCAGGCAGGAATTCGGAAGCTCTAAGGTGAAACAAGAAAACAATTGTGGATTTTAGTGATAGCAACAAAATCTTGTGTCTCTCAGGGAAGATTAATTTATTCAATTTTTATATTATTAATGATCTAATCTTCATCAATCAATATGTTCAATAAATATTGGGAATTATAATTTAGTTACCCCCTTATTTTATAAATTATGGTCAATTTAGATTTTTTATATTAAGAATTTTTTTTAAAATAGATGAAAAATATTTAAGTTATATTTATATATTATTAAGATCTTACTTGTTTAATCTTCTTCAATAACTATTTTCAATGAATATCAGAAATGATTTAGTTATCCCTTATTTTTATTTAGATTTATATTTGTTATATTAAAAATTATTTCATTTAAATGTTAATATTATTTAAGTTATACTTCTATATTATTAAAGATTTAAATATTAAATTTTTCAAAGAATTTTTATTTGTATCCAACTTTTAGCAAGGATTAAAGGGAAATTTATATATCTTAAAATAATGTAATTAATAAGAGGCACGGTTCGTATTATGAACGAAGGCTTTGATCACGTGATGTTTATTACCACTAAGCGGATGTGGTTCAAGGATTCTTACTCAAAAATCAGAAAAAAAAAACCAAAGGACATCTGTCTATTATCAATTATAGTGCACACTACGTCCTTTATTTTTTATTACTATTTTGAACTATGGCAATCGTAACAGTGCTTAACAAAGACTGGCTTTCATTACTAGTAAGTAATTCATTTATGCCTTTTACAATGGATTCAGAAGCGTTTAAAACAAGCTGACTTTCATGACTATAATTAGATTCATTTGTATCTTGCACACTATGATTAATGGCATCCAAAAGACACAAACTTTCAGTACTACTATTTAAATCGTTTATACTGAGAACATTAGGAACTGATAATTCATTTATTATAGGTTTTCCCAAGTTTTCCACTTTGGGGCGTTAGATTGAATAATTATTTCAACGGAGTCTTTTTTCTCCACGTGTGTAAATTGCTTAGTTTCCTCCATTGGTGTATTTTTTACCATGGGAGTTTTACGGTCGACCAATTGTTCTGGTAAATAAGATTTTTCAACGTTACCCAAACCCAAACATTTACTTTGCAATTGCGACTGACCACAACTTTCACAAGATTTCACAATTTTATTAGGAAAACAAGGAGGCAGTGAACGGGAACTATTACTTATGCTAGAAACATTCGTATCATTTACCGCGTCTTGTTTCTGAACATTTAGTAAACATTTTACCCCAGGATGCATTTTCTTGCACAACAGCAAAAACCATCTAGACTCGACTACTCTGAGGGAAAACAAGGAGTCGGGACGTACCTCTGCATTCAGCTATTTTTTATGACCTTCTTGTTTGCAATAACTACAAATACCGAGGATTTGTAGCATTCATTTATACTATGGCCCACCTTATTACAATAATCACATACTCTGTCGTAATGATCAACGTTCATACTTCGTGGGACATGTGTACAATAAGACCTGTCATAACCAAAGGTTGAATTATTCAACGACTGCACATTGTTCCATTTACTGAAATTTTTATTATAATAATATTTACTCTTTTCCAACTTAGGAGAAGAGCTACGTTGATAGCTAGCAGAATAGTTATTATTCCTACTGTTCCAATTATGTTGGTTAGGATATTCAGCATGACTGCTTTGCGTATCCTTTAAACTTACAGTTAACTGATTTAAAAGATATGCTATTTCTTGTATGATTTTTAATTGATACTGCACTTTCTGGGCAGATGAATCAGTATACTGAGGATTATGCTGAGAATACAAAGGAACATTATTATTGTCAGGATTCTTGATAAAAAAACTAGGAGCAATTTATAGAAGGGAGTTCCTTTTTGCTCATTATTAATCTTCTCTCTCGAGTAGTTCCGTCTATAGTGAATAATTCGTCCATTGCGAGTTTGCAATATGTGGTCTAGTAATCCCACTGTTGTCTCGTTCAGGCGAAACTATTACGGGTATGATCAACGACTGGGGAAGGATACATATGCGCTTCGTGTCTTTGCATTTTTTGATTAATTTATTTCTTTAATTTTTTTAAGGATGGTTATGTCCTTTTGGATCTGCAGTGTCTCTATTATGAGTATCAAGCCAAGATTTAAAATTAATATGAAGGGAAACAAAGGACTAAATAGACTAGTGTTCTCGAACTGTTGGACTACAGAAAACCAGCGGATTACAGAAAATCCAAGAGACGAAAGTGTGAACCAAGCCACAAATCTACTCAAAAAATGCAACGACGAGCAAGAACACTTAGGTCCACTGTTCGGGCGCCATTTAATGAGGCTATGTAAGGGGAGTAATTCCAGGATCACCAATATTTGTAGAATGGTCTAGAAATACGGATGACCCTTATACAACGGAATGTTCTACCCTTAGATATTTATTATATATAGTATATATATATAATATTTATATATATATATATATATATATATATATTAATATATATATTATATTATATATATAATCTATATATATATATATATATATATATAATATATATATATGATATATAATATATATATATATTATATATTATATATATATTATATAATATTAATATATATATTACGGATTAAGGTTATTAATACTGTGAACCTAATTTACAAAGGAAATTTTTTACCTATATTTTATATTTATTAAAAACTTAAGAATGAATTTACCATGAAAGTATTTTAAAGTCAGGTAACAAATAAATAGTTATTTACCTGAACCATACTAAGAGAAGAGCAGAGGAGCAGCAGATATCTTCGCAATACCCCTCTTCTCCAAATCCGCAATCAGGTTTCGCTTACGGGGGTAGATGTCTCTGGGACCTAGTTTCTCATTCATCACGTCACCCTAGGTAGACACTTCGGAGGTGAACGGCTCATCCAAACACTAACTTTGCCTTGCATACAAGGGAACTATTAGTTTCTCAGACGGTTTAATTAACACCAGTTATTTTTAATTTAATTGATGAATAATATACAAATCTTTTTGCACACTTTACATTTACAGCAAAATCATAAACCTTCATATATTTAGCATATTCAAATGTACATATTAAATGTCAGATATTTATAGAAATTCACAGGAATTCGTTAGTTATTTGTTTTATGGAGTTAACAACGATGAGACAGTTCGAGAAAAGGGGAATTAAATGGGAAAATATATTTTAATCAATACAATAATTTATAAACAATACAAACAAGTCGTTTAACGGTTTAAGTAAGTATTCCAACGTAATTTAATAATGAGTTTTTATAAAAGTTCAGCGCTTTTATTACAGTAATGTTTCTTCACTACTTAACTTTTTCCACGCATCACAATTAGATTATTTGACACCACGAGTTGGGAAGTATTAGCAATCTTTGGGAGAGTTCAACATTATTTGGTAACAAAATCCTCAACAGAGGAAGTATGGTTAGAAAGCTTTTTCACAAAGAAGCTTATCAAAAGCTCAGCATTGGCAGATAGAAACTTCATCCACGAAATAGAATTTCTTCCAAAATTAGAAAATTGATGACATCACAAAATAGAAAAGTATTTCTATCAAGAAATAGAATTTTCGCCACGAAATAGAATTTTCGCCACGAAATAGAATTTTCGCCACGAAATAGAATAGTATTTCTGTTAAGAAATAGAAGATCTCTCCACAAAATATGACTAGATAATATAATTTCTGGCAGGAAATAGAACCCTGGGGAAAACATAAAACACAGTGTGAGTTATGATTTCACCAGTTTTCATTTTTATTATTTTAATTAATTATTTTATTCATTATAAATTATAAACTTAATAGTATATTTTATTCTGTTATTTTAGTAATAATTACGCCCTGGGTCTGGAAGCCTACTGGGTTCTATGTAAAAAAGGGGAACTTGCAGGAACTGGGATCGAAGATTACAGCGCGGAGCAATGGAATATTGGGGAAATTTTTTGGATTAAATCTGTTTAAGTATTTTAAAAGGTAGCATTATATATATATATAAGCATTTAGCCTATGCCATGCATTTATTATGAACTTAATTTTAATTAGGTTTAATCACTAACCTGAGGAGTCCTTGTATAATTATACAGGAATCGTCGGTAAACAACAGGAGCATGGGAGCTCAATAGGATTGGTAATGGTGTCCAATATAAACAATTACGTGGGATTGGGACACAATCATTTTTATCATCATCATATTATAAATCATCATCATATTATAAATGAAACATAAGATTATCATTAATCATGAATATCAGGAGCTATAACATACTAAGAAACTAAAGCTGGAATATAGATTTAATATATTAGTAAAAACAATCTATTATTTTAATTCTTTCCATAAATGAAACAAATAGTAATGAACGCATGGATGGTAATAACTGTAACATAACAATACAAAAAATTAACTCCACTCCAAAACACTTAAAAAAACAAACAAAAAAAAGAAAAGAAGGGGGATATTCACACCCCCTTACATTATATATAAATATAATAAATATATATAATATATATATATATATATATATATATATATATATATATATATATATATATTTATAATATATATATATATATATATATATATACTTATATATAACCATATATTATATATATTTAATAATTATATATATATATATATATATATATATATATATATACTAACATTTAATTAGAATTATATATTTATTATATATATTTAATACTTTATATATATTTACTATTATAACTAAATTGAATTAATACTTAACTAATTAGTAATCAATGCAATTAATTGCTATTTTAATTAGTTATATCATATAGTATATATATATATATATATATATATAATATTATATATATTCTATAGGCCTGCTCCCCGCTATAATTTATATATATATATACGTCTTAAATATATTAAACATATATTTATATAGATCTACTATATATTATATATATATATATACGCTATATGCTATCATATATGATTTATTATAAAATATTATGATATATTATATTAAATATTTAAACTTATAATATTTATAGCATTATTATTTAAAATATCGATGTTCTGTTATATTATATATATATATATCTATATATATATATAAGTAAATTGATAAATAATACTATATATATAATAAGTTTCCATAATTAAGTAGAATATACCGCCACCTAATAGCTAATTATAGCGTAAAATAGCTTATTATAATCATAGAATATTACTCTTATATTTAGTTTCTTTTATATTATATATAATAAATTCATATCATTATACCTCTCTCTTTACTCTCAAAATAAATACTTAATAACTTTAGTCAATAAAATATGCTTAAATACAATAACTAATATATTAGTAGCAAATAAATAAGTAAAAATAAATATAAGTATATATATATATAGGTAATGTACTCAGTCAATAGTTTATATAATAATATGAATAATAGTAATATCTATAAAGAGAAAGCTATATAATCTAATAAAAATCACCTCGATATTGCTATATCTATATATATATATATATATATATATTATAATATATATAGTATTAACCAATACTAAAAATCTTTATAGTGAAGCGTTCAATATAAGTTGATATATAGGAATAAATAATTATTACTCATATAAGGATACTATTTAATAATATTAATATATAATGAGAAAAATAAATTTTAATATATCTATTATATATTATTTATATATATATATATATAGATATCTCATAAAAGGGATAAATTGTAAATTATATTTTATATATATAAATAATATATATAATCATATTATATAATATAGGCATATAGCGTATATACATTTATAATAATATTTACCATAATGTGACCTTGATTCTTTATAATAGAATAGAGAGATAACATACATTTGATAGTAACTCCACACTATTTATATTACCTCATATATTGTCTATATATATATATATTACTATATAATATTTTTTATTGTTTTAATATATATCAGTTTTTATTATTTAACTCTCATATTGGTCCTAAACTTAATTCTGCGTATAATTTAAATACCAATAATATCAAACAATATTATATAAATATTATGCACTTTATATATATATATCATATATAATAACTATGATTTCTGGTATCTTGTTATACTCTATGATTCCTTATATATATATATACTTAAATACTATTTCGTTTTATTATATATATAAAATATATATATACCCACTGGATTCCGGTTCGGCTTGTGACTTGCGTTCAACAAAGAACAAGTAGTAAATAGCCTATGACTTTTACACTTCCTGTTGTTAGTAGAGTAATGTATACCTTATTATATATATATATCGACATTATATATATGTAAGAAGTTTAAGTTATCTCATACTATACATGAACTTTATACCTTCCTTTTTATATTCAATTGTGTATACCAATTATTATACTATTTGTATATCATTTAGCTATTTTAATGATTTATATATCTTCCTATTGAATATAATATATAATACATGTATATTTAATATTAATATTATCTATACATTAATAATCCTACTATAAGGTCTCCTACTCCTAATCGCATACGCAGGGCCGATAGAATATTTTTCGTAGCTTTTTTATAACATTTCTGGACATGCTCTTATTAGCTAGGCCTATGCAATAG
>JABUQX010016424.1:30000-45000 GCA_015478945.1 Trachelipus rathkii | reverse complement strand
GAAAAATAGTTGTTATTCCTGTTAAAAAGTATTCAATAAAAAATTATTATTATTTTGGACTTTTTATTTATTTTGTCCTTATTAGCTTTGTTTTGAAAAACTCATAGATGTTACTTTTTTATAATACCACATTCACACTAACTATAAAAATACCTATAAAAATAACTATACCTTCTAAATTACTGATGTATTGGATTTCAGAAATGGTTGATATTAGGTTGGATGGCTTAGATATTGCCAGTTTGTGGGACCGCTGCTTTATTAATAAAAAGTTGCTGAAGATGGCTCTAATAGCTGAAAATTCCTTTTTAATTTCTTCTGGATGAATTTTAGCCTTTATAGAGAAAGGATTGAAGTTGTCCTCAGGTTTCTTCTATAGCTTCATTATTAATATACTAAATGATTAAAAATTTAGTCAATTGCTAGTAATTCTACAACAGTTTCTTCTTTGTGAAATTAATAAGCTCTTGATTGAATAGATGGTACTAAGTGTTTCTTCAAATTTCTTCATAATGTTGATTGAAGTTCAATTCTGTCCTTTGCCTTTATTTTCTCAATTTACTTTGGCAAAGTTGGCAGTTTTGTTGCTTCAGTAGCTTGTTTGAGTTTCTGTAATAGCTTATATTTGCTTGCAGTATCTCCTAATTTACTATTTTTACTTAATATTTGGCTTTCTTTAGCCTTTATTCTATTTACAAGCCCTTATGTCGCCGCACCCTGTATTCTGATTTCCTCAGCAGTTTTCTTATCAACATTTCAACTTTTTGCTTTTCTACTCTTCTAATATTTTGGTAATATTTTGTAACCATAGTTGATGTTCACATAGTAATGAATTTCTATAAACTTTATTTTTTTATTTATATTAATATTTTTTTTAAAATATAACATATTCCCCCTTTTGCTAAGAATATTAAGTTTTCTTGTTATTCTTAGTTTCCTTAGAGTTTATAATTCTGTTGTCTTCTTGTTATAATCCTGCACTTTCTCTCAGCAAGATTAATTTTGTTATTGGTCTTTTCAAAACTGTTGTATTTAAAGTATTTTTGTCTTTATTTATTTTCACATCTACTATTCTCACTCTGTTTGAGTCATCTTTATAAACTTTTACTATTTTTCCTAAATTCCACATATTTCTTGGTTTGAAGTCATCTATTAAAAGGACTAAATCTCCTACTTGGTGTGATTCTTTTTCTGCTAACCATTTACTTCTTTTTTGCAATAAAGGGACATATTCTTTGATCCATCTTTTCCAAAATAAATCAGCGAGATACTGGACTTGTTTCCATCTTTTATATAAGTAAAAATCTTTGTCCTGAAATAATCCTGGAGGAAAAGTTATATTGCCTTTAAGGGTTAGTAGATGATTTGGTGTCAAAGCTTCTAAGTTTTCTAAATCATTGGAAACTTCTGTTATTGGTCTGTTGTTTATAATGAATTCTATCTCACAGAACAAAGTGTTCAAGTTATCATCTGTCAACCTTATTGGCTGTTCTAAGAGTGAAGCTTGTAATATGTTTCCTACAGTTCTAATGTGTCTCTCAAAATGACCACCTTTATGGGAACTATGAGGGGGTTGGAATAACCACTGTATTTCTTTTTTCTCAAAGAATTTATTTACTTGCTTATTAATCCAATTTTTAACTTGTCCCTTCCATTCTTTGTTAGCTTTTACAAAGTTCAATTCATTATCTGATCGGATCAATTTCACATTGCCTCTGCGGCTGATAAAACTTCTTAAAGCATTGATAAAAGCATCAGTATCTAATGAATATAGCATTTCTAAATGTATTGCTCTACTACTTAAACATGAGAATATTAATCCATATCTTTTTTCTCTTACTTTCCCTCTTCCCCTTACTACAAGAAAAGGACCAAAGGCATCAATTCCAATGCTCAAAAATGGTGGTATATCACATTCTAATCTATCTTTGGACAAATCTCCCATCAACTGCTGAGTTGGCCTTTCTACAAATTATACAATCTTTTAAGATCTTCTTAATACTTCTGCTTGCTCCAATGATATAAAACTTCTCTCTTAAGGCATTTAAAGCTTTGTTTTCCTAAATGTCCATTAATTCTATGGTAATGTCTCATTATTAGCACTGTAACATGATTATTTGGCAAGATGATTGGATGTTTAAAATCATATGATACATCATTCAGACTTTTATCCCTCCCCCTACCCTAAATATTCCATCATCATCTAAAAATGGTAGGAATTTTGCCAAAATGGGCCTTTTTGGCAAAGCTTCCTTCTTTTTTATTTTGTATTGTATATCATGAAATTCTTTATTTTGTACATATTTGTAAATAGCATTTTCTGCATTTTTTAATTCTGTGATTGTCATTGCACCTTTATTCCAGGTTTTCTTATGCAAATTTTCTTTAACTCTTAAAATCCATGCAACTTTTATTTTTAATTTCATCCAATCTGACACAGAATGTATGAGCTTGTCTGTTGAACTTTCTTGGTGTTGTATGACCATTACAGGTTTATTTTTTTAATTTCATCATTTTCATCATCTAATTTATGTTCTATATTTTGCTTAGGCCAATGTGCTTTGTCTTTGTACAAAAATTCTGGACCAGTGCTCCATAGTTTATTATTCAAAAACTCATTAACAGATATCCCTTTGCTTGCTATATCTGATATATTTAACTTGCCTGGTACATAATTCCATTGGCTTATATTTGTTTGTGATCTGATATAGTTAACTCTATTGTGTACAAATCTTTTGAATCTCTTTGATTCATTTTTAATATATTGTAATACAATTTCACTATCTATCCAAAAATACTCTTGGCTTATGTTCATATCTAATTCATCTTTTAAAATTTGGTGTATGTTAACTGCTAATTTTGCTGCACTTAATTCTATTCTTGGGATAGTTAACATCAAATTTTTATTTAATGGTATCAATCTTGTTTTAGATAACACCAATAAACAATATATTTCATCATTCTCACCAATGAATCTTATATATGCTACTGCAGCATATGCAATTTGTGAACCATCTGAAAAATAATGTAGTTCTACACTTTTATACTTCAGACAATTTGGATTATATGGCTTAGGAACTTGAAAATCATTTAGCTTATTAACACCACTTAGACATTTTATGTAACTTTTTTTTATATCTGATGAGATTTCATCATCCCAATTAACTTTTTTATCACATAAATTTTGAAATATCTTTTTAGCTACTACTAATACTGGGCTAATAAATCCCAGTGGATCATATATGGAAAAAATGCAACTGAGTATGCTTCTTTTTGTTATTTTTCATTTTGCCATATCTACTACAACTTTGTTAAATCTATTTCTAGATTAACAGCCTAATACTTTTGTGAAGCAATTTATCTAAAATAGTTTATTTCTTTAAAATCTTTGCTTAAGTCTTGTTTATCAATATTTTCTAAAAATTTCTTTGAATTACTAGCTATGATGCGCAGATTAAAACCACTAATTTTTAAAATATCTTTAACTTCTTTATAAACTACTATATAGCCTAATTTTCTGATTTCACAGACTTTAAACAATCTTCAACATAAAATTTTTTCAAGTATGGTATCTTTGGCTAGGTTACTGAATTTTTCTGCTTCAATTACATGTGTAGTTTGCTTCAAGACATAATTTGCAATTGAAGGTGAGCTCACACTTCCAAATATGTGAACTTTAACTCTATATTCTTCTGGAGTTTTATATCTAAATTTCATTTGGAAACCACAAAAAACGCTGATAATCTTTATCTCTATCAAGTACCTGTATTTGATAAAACATCTTCTCTATATCTGCTATGAAAGCATATTTCTCTTTTCTGAACCTTAAAAGGATGCCTTGTAGATTGGAAATATAGTCTGGGCCTGTGAGTAAACTATTATTTAGATATACAATTGTATTGTAAGGCTGCATTGAATACTACTCTCAATTTTTTCTTTTGTGGATGAATTACGCTATGGTGTGTCAAATAGAATCTGTCATTGTTTAATAGTTCATGTTTCTTAATCTTTTCTGCAAAATTTAGTTTTAACATTTCATCTATGTTACCACTATACTGTACAAAATATTCTTTATCTTTCAAAAATTTACTTTTTAATGAGTACAATCTTGCTAAAGCTTGATTTTTGTTATTAGGAAAATGCTGATTTTCTTTTTTAAATGGTAAACCAACTTGAAATTTACCTGCAATTGTTCTTTGTAATGTATTTTCAACCTTATTTTTCCACTTTAAATCTTCTACACTTTCACAAACTTGCTCAGGATTCTTTTCAGAAAACTCTCTTAAGCAATATTTTTCAAGCAAATTATCATCTTCTTGTATTTGTGTTTTATGACATCTTAAGCTCATAAATGCTGGGTTACCATCTGGTGTTGAACCTTGTAAAGCCCATCCAAATAGGTACTTAACTGCAAAGGGAGAGTTATAATGACCTTCTACTACTTCTATGGGTTTTAACAATTTACTTTGATTCATCCCTATTAAAAATCCAATTTTTGATTTTATGAAGTTGAAGGGCACATGACTCAAATATTCTAATCCATTTATATCTTTGATAGATGGACTCTCTTCTATTTTAAAGGGCCAATTTTCTTTGCAGTATACATTATTTATGGTTTCAGATTTCCTCATCTCAATATCATAGATTTCTAGATTGTTTAGAATGTATATTTTTATTTTATGTTGTCCATACATAGTAGTTATATCTGAATCTTTATGAGGTTTCATATATGATATACCTAATTCTGCAGCTACATTTAAATCCATAAAACATGCTGAAGAATATGTATCTAAACCCATGTATGTCTTAATCACTTTATCTTTACCTTTAAGCTTGATTTTAACTGGCACCGCAGGATAAAATAGCTTTCTATTACTTACTTTTGTTTGAAAGTTTTTTGCCTCATTACTTCCTGATTCTTTTGACTCTACTTTCTTATCTTTATCTTCTAAATCCACAGTGAGTGCTGCTGGTGAGGGATTTGAGCCATCTTGCTCTTTCTTTGTTGAATTGGCACTATCTTTTTCTCTATGCAGAAATGTTAGATGTTGCTTATTACATCTTTCACATTTTTCTGGCCTTTTACAATTACTACTAAAGTGATTTGATCTGAGACACTTAAAGCATAATTTATTGTCTTTAATGAACTTTGTTATTTCATCTTGGCTTTGTTTTTCTAGAATTTTGCACTTAATTATACTATGATAATTCTTTTTACAAAAATTACAAAACTGAGATTTATTATTATTATTATTATTATTACTACTCTTACTATCATTATTCTTATTTTCTTATTACTATTATTATTACTACTCTTACTATCATTATTATTATTATTATTATTATTATTATTATTATTATTATTATTATTATTATTATTATTATTATTATTATTATTATTATTATTATTATTATTATTATATTATTATTATTATTATTATTATTATTATTATTATTATTATTATTATTATTATTATGATTATTATTATTATTATTATTATTATTATTATTATTATTATGTATGTATGTGTATTATTATTATTATTATTATTATTAACATTTTTATTGTTATTTCTATGGTCATTATTATTTTCCTTTGTATAAAGTGACTTACCTTTTTCACTTTGTAATTTTGTTTGTTTTGGTTTTGTACCAATGCCAAGTTCTCCAAACAATGGTGTGTTCATTATTCTTGCTTCTTTTTCAACAAACTTTGTGAATATACTAAAATTTACCTTTTTATTTTCTTCATACATACTATCTACTTTATTTCTCCACTTATCACGCTGTTTGTAGGGAAGTTTTTTAACTATTCTATAAATAGCACCAGTAGAATTTAATTCATTCAATGGAGTAATATTTCCCATTGCATTATTAATAGCATCTAAAAACAAAGAAAATTCTGCCATAGCTTCACCATCTTCATTCTTAATTTCATTCCAGTCTTCTAACCTTTTCAAGTATGTATTAACAATAACTTGTTCATTTCCATACTGTTTCTCGAGTTTTTCTACTGCCTTTTTATAACTTATATTTTCATCCATATGCATACAACTTCTCACTATATTTTCTGCTTTACCTTCTGTATACTTGATTAAATAGGAAAGCTTGTTCATTTCATTTTCACATTTTCCTTCTATATTGGTTTCAAAAGCTAGAATAAAATCTTTAAATTTAGTCGGATCCTTTCCAGAAAATACCTCAAGCTCACATATTGGAAGAGGATTCTTGATACTTACTTCCAACTTTTGTTTTAAAATTTCTACTAGTTTAGACTCCTGATTATTATTTTCACCTATACTATTTTTTTTAGTTTCTGAAAAATTTACATTTTTATTCACATTTTTTACAGAGGTATCGCTAATACTGAAAATTGGATTTTCTAATTTTTGTTCAATTTTAATTAAACTTTGTTCTAGATTTTTTATATGACTACTGTGTCTGTACATATCCAAATTTTCTAGTTCCCTTTTTTTGCCAAGTATTGTTCGTGCTCATGTAATTTTATTTTACTTTTTTTCTATTTCGAGCAATAACGATTGTGCTATTAAACTTTTTGCACTAGCTATACTTACTTTACTCACTTTACTTGATATGTTACTAGCACTATCTTGTGGTCTAATCCTTGGCTCATATTTATTCATGTATTTTGAAATTTCATTTTTTAACTCATAATATGGCTCTAATTTTGATGTAAGCCACTGTTGTATTTTATCTGACTCTACAGATTCTGCTATTAATTCACTACAGGTATTTTTTTAAGATTTTGCGTCTAACTGTAATTCATCAGATTTTATTTCGAAACTTAAGTCTAAATTATTTATGAAAGCATGCCATAATTTGCCTTCAATAGTGTTAATTTTGTATGTAACAACACCTAATTTTCAGTTATTTCAGTTTCATCTATATTGTCGATTTCTTTTGTTTGTTCGATATCGCTCATTATTTTTTATTATTATTATTAAAAAACTAATAAAAAACTATTAAAACTATTAAAAACTCATTCACTGATTTTATTTTATATAAAATAAAAAAAAATAAAGGAAGGATGTTACTTTTAACACAATTTATATATGCAGATAAATTTTTATATTTCATATATATAAGTTTACCTGTATATATTTTTTTTATTTATTTTATTATTTTTATGCTATGCTTAAATACTTATTTTTTTTAATCAGATGATCATTCCTCACATCTGAGCGACAGCTTCTGTATTCTTCATCTAATTTAGAACAACTTTTGTTGAAATTTCAAACATCAGGGTTGTAATACGTAGCTCAGAACTCATTTTTTATTTCTTGCTTAGTAGGAACTGAACTGGTTCTAATGATAAAAAAATTATATACATTACATAAATACAAATATATAAAAATACTAAATGCTAAAATATAAACATAATAATTATACATAATTATCCATAATATGCATTGAAAAATAGTTATTCCTGTTAAAAAATATTCAATAAAAAATTATTATTATTTTTGGACTTTTTATTTATTTTTGTCCTTATTAGCTTTTGTTTTGAAAAACTCATAGATGTTACTTTTTAAATTCATACCACATTCACACCAACTATAAAAATACCTATAAAAATAACTATACCTTCTAAATTACTGATGTATTGGATTTCAGAAATGGCTGAGATTAGGGTGGATAGCTTAGATATTACTTAAGTTGTAGGACTGCTGCTTTATTAATAAAGTTGCTTGAAGATGGCTCTAATAGCTGAAAATTCCTTTTTAATTTCTTCTGGATGAATTTTTAGCTTTTATAGAGTTTCTTTGTTGTCCTCAGGTTTCTTCTATAGCTTCCTTATTAATATACTAGATGATTGAAGAATTTAGTCAATTGCTAGTAATTCCACCTTAATAGTTTCTTCTTTGTGAAATTAATAAGCTCTTGATTGAATAGATGGTACTAAGTGTTTCTTCAAATTTCTTCATAATGTTGATTGAAGTTCAATTCTGTCCTTTGCCTTTATTTTCTCAATTTACTTTGGCAAAGTTGGCAGTTTTGTTGCTTCAGTAGCTTGTTTGAGTTTCTGCAATAGCTTATATTTGCTTGCAGTATCTTCTAATTTACTATTTTTACTTAATATTTGGCTTTCTTTAGCCTTTATTCTATTTACAAGCCCTTATGTCGCCGCACCCTGTATTCTGATTTCCTCAGCAGTTTTCTTATCAACATTTCAACTTTTTGCTTTTCTACTCTTCTAATATTTTGGTAATATTTTGTAACCATAGTTGATGCTCACATAGTAATGAATTTAATCCTAATTTTCCTATTTTTTATATTTTAGTGAAATATATATATATGTATTTATATCTAATAGAAAGTAATAGCATAATATCTTCTTTGTAGCAATATGTAATAATAATAGCCAATAGCCTTAGCCTGTACTGTATGCTGTATCATAACCAATAATAATAATATATATATAATAATAATAATATCTTATGTAATATAGCAATACATATGGATATATATATAATATGTATAACAATATATATAATATATATATATAATATATATATGCTATTTCTTTATATATATATGTATAATATGTATATATATAATAATAATAATATAATAATAATATATATAATATACGTAATAATAACAATATATATATATATATAACCAACCATATATATATATCTTTATATGTATATATATATATATATACTTATATATATGCTCTTTGCTGTATGCTATGCTCGCTCACGCCTTCTTTGCTGTATATATATAAATATAACCTTATGTATATCATATAGTATTATGATCGAAAGAGTGCGTCGAGTGACTGAGTGACTGACAGGTGAAGAACAAGGTGCGTTTAGGAGTGGTAGAGGATGTATGGATAAAATTTTTACATTGAAACAAATGATTGAGAAAATGAGAGAGAAGAGGAATTAGTTGTAGTTAGGTTTTATGGATTTGCAGCAGGCGTATGATATGATTAATAGGGAGGCTCTATGCCAGGTGTTAGTGATATATGGTGTTGATGGTAAGCTTCTGAATGGAATCAAATGTGTGTATGACAATAGTGAAGCGTGCGTAAGAATAAATTGGAGTAGAAAGTTATTGGTTTAATATTAATAGCGGAGTAAGGCAGGGATATGTTTGTATCCTTGGATACTCAATTTTTATATGGATGGGGTTATGAAAGAATTAGAGGTGGGGGTGGCAGGGGATGATGTTAGCTAGAATGATGGAGAATGAAAGAGAGTGGAGGGTACCCTACCTATTATATGCGGATGATTTGGTTTGTGTGGCGAATCTGAAGAGAGGATGAGAGAATTGGTAGAGAGATTAGGTAGGATGTGTAAAAGGATGGGTTTGAAAGAAAACGTAGATAAGACTAAGGTTATGATTGTGAGAGAGAATAGTCCTCGGTGTGAAGTTATATTAGATGGTGAGCAGCTGGAACAAGTGTCTGAGTTTAAATATTTAGGATATATGTTAGATGAAAAGGGAACTGATGATGCAGAGTGTAGTAGGAAAGTTGTTAATGGCAGGAAGGTGGCTGGTGCAATTAAATTCTTGGTGGATATACAGGGACTAAATTTTGAGTGAGCTTGGATCTTACATGAGGTTATGTTGTTACCTGTGTTGATGTATAGTAGTGAGACTATGGTCTGGAAAAAGAGGTATAGATCTACAGTACAATGTGTTGGGAATGACAATCTTAGGGGCGTGTTGGGTGTGAGAAGAATTGATAAAATGAGGAATGAACGTATTAGAGAGTTGAGTGGTGTGAAGAGAAGGGTAAATGAGACAAGAAATGAAAGTACATTGAGATGGTATGGTCATGTGGAAATTATGGATGATAGTCGGTTGGTTAAGTGTGCTGGGAATCAACTGGCTGTGAGACCGAAAAAAAGGGGAATGCGTCAGCAAAGGAATGCCTGGAAGAGACATGTGAATTTGGCAGAGGCGAGAAGAAATATATATACTATATATATATATATATATATATATATATATATATATATATATATATATATATATATATATATATAACTATATATAACATATATATATAAACAATAATATATATATATATATACTTCATATATATGTATATATATATATATATATATATATAATAATAACATAATATATATATATAACATATGTATATATATATACTATCTTTATATATCTATATAGCAAAAATAGTATATATGAAATATAAAATATACTGATAGTAATAATAATAATAATAACATAATATATATATATATATATATATATAATAATAATATAATATAACGCTATATATATAACCAGAATAATAATAAATGTTAATAATAATAACCAATAATAACAACCAATATATATATGCATATATGTATGTATAATAATAATAATATATATATATATATATATCTTATGGACATTTATAAGAGGGTTGACTCCGTTAATTGGTAGGGGTTGGGTTGGAGTTGGGATTAGGTTAGGTTAGGTTGGGTTAGGTTAGGTTAGGTTTAGGTTAGGTTAGTTCAAGATAGGTTAGGTTAGGTTAGGTTAAGGTTGATTATGTTATGTTAGTTTACGATAGATTGAAATTGCGTTACATTTTTAATTGGTTTCGTTCCTGGAGTCAATACTCTTCTTCATGTCCATATATATATATATATATATATATATATATATATATATATATATATATATATATATATATATATATATATATATATAAATAATATTTGGAACATTTATATAAATAGAACTGCTCTAATAATAATAATAATAATGTAATAATATAGTTATAATAATAACAAATATAATAATAATAAATATGGAAATATATATATATCCAAACTTATATAGAATAATAATAATAATAATAATAAATATAAATATATATATATATATATATATATATATATATATATATATATATAATATATGTAATATATATATAATATATACTAACTCTTTCTTAAATACTAATAACATCATAATATTTAATTGAGCATATGTTTATATATATATATATATATATATATAGTTTAAGGATGAAAAGCAGCACCAGGGCCTTCGACATGGAGAAACTTTTATTTATAGGTATACAACGTTTCGGAAATCCACTGTTTCCATCATCAGGCTAAAAAATACATGATAACAATAAACTATACATAAAATAAGTAATGAAGACACATAACAATAATATAATATGAGCAAGATAAATATTTACTTTACAGGGTTTTATTCTCAGATTATAAAACGCTAAAGATGGAAATACAAACATTAATCTCGGTGAAGCACATAAGATGATTAGGTATACTATGAAGATTTACTGATACATATAACAGAAGTGTTAAATATATGGCATCTGTAAATATACCATCTTATATATATATATATATATATAATAATATATAATAATAATATATATATACCAATAATAATATATATCCATAGTCAATAATAATAATATAATATAATAATAATAATATATATAAATATATAGAATGTCAAATAACATTAATATATATATAAATAAATATATATATATATATATATATATATATATATATATATATATATATATATATATATATATATATATATATATATATATATATATATGTATATATATATATATATATGTATACAGAACTTAATGTGCTAAAAGAGCTCTATGATAAATTGAATTTTTAGAAGAACGACGAATACAGACTTTCCTAATGATTTAAAATTTTCTATTTAAGTTATAAAATTTGGTTCGTTGAAACTTCATTAACACATCATTTAAGCAGATAAAACTGTAGTGACCTATCTTTTTCTTTTTCATTTATACTTATAATTAGTATTTTCTCCAAGCAAAACTGATTAATAGGTTTCTTCATTTATATATATATATATATATATATATATATATATATATATATATATATATATATATATATATATATATATATATATATATCACTGCTATATATATATATATATATATAAGATAATACTATATATAACTTAACATATATATATATATATATATATACATACTTTGAGATAAATATAAAGTAAAAAAATTAAGGACGCATATATATGTATATTTGTATACAGTAAGTATATATATATATATATCTTATATAACATAATATCTTTCTTATATATATATATATATATATACTACTATATATATATATATCATCATCACCCACCTTCTCTCCCCAAGACTAGGGGTAAGGTGCGCAGCATGCACTGGAAACAGATAAGTAGTAGAAGAATATGACGCAAGTCGAAAAGAAAACCCAGACTTACCACACCCAGTAAACCTTTTGGTGAGAACTCGCTGTAGTCAGAAAACCTACCATAGAGCTTCACGTAACCGCAACGGACCTTCACTATGGCATATCGTAAATGTAGGGTTCATCTATTGGCCAGGTGGGCCACAATTATACCCCATACCCCATACAGACTTACTCTCTTTACAACCACCAAGGATTTAACTGCACCAGCCACCTTCCTGCCATACACAACTTCCCTACTACACCCTGCATCATCAGCTCAATTTTCATTTAACATATATCCTAAATATTTAAACTCAGGCACTTGTTTCAGCTGCTCACCATCTAAGATAACTTCACACCGAGGACAGTCCTAACTCACAACCATAACCTTACTCTTATATACGTTTACTTTCAAACCCCTCCTTTTACACGCAATGCCAAATCTCTCTATCAATTCTCTCCAACTCTCTTCAAATTCGCCACGCAAAATCAAATCATACGAATACAATAGGCAGGGCACCCTCCACTCTCTTCCATTCTTCATCCTTTTAACACCTTTCTTTGCCACCCCACTTCTAGTTCTTTCATAACCCCATCCATTTACAAATTAAATAAGCAAGGAGACATAACACATCCCTGCTTCACTCGGCTATTAATATTAAAACATTCACCCTTAATTCCATTTATTTTTACACAAGCTTCACTATCCTCATACATACTTTTGATTCCATTCAGAAGCCCACCACCAACACCATATATCTCTAACACCTGCTATAGAGCTTTCCTATTAATTCTATCATACGCGTGTGGCAAATCCATGAAACATAGATTCAATTTATTCTTCTTTTCTCTCATTTTCTCAATCATTTGTTTCAATGTATTATTTGATCCACACATCCTCAACCACTTCTAAACGCACCTTATTCTTCACAATACAGTCCCTCAGTCACTTGATGCACTCTTTCGACTAAAATACAGGCATATTTCCTCCGTACAGCATTCAATAAACTAATTCCCCTATAATTTCTATAGTTACCTTTATCTCCCTAACCTTTATATAGGGGCACTATTACTGATTTCCCATAATTCCTCGAATATACACTATATAAACGCTTTAATACCTAACTTCCAAATCTACTTAATCACCATTTTCCCTACGCTCTTGATCATGTCACCGGTAATTTCATCTATACTTACAGCTTTACCATTCTTCAACTTTCTCACTCAATCCACTACCTCCTCTTTACTAATGATCTCATCCCCAAAAAACCTATTCCTTTTTGCACCTCAAACCCACACACATTTACTATCACCTCCTCATTATTGCCAATGCTATGCAGATTTTCAAAGTGCTTCATCCACACACTCCTCACATCCATTTCAAGAGTTATGAAAGCATCATCCTTATTCATTATTTTAAGCAGATTCCCCTTACTCCTATTCTAAACCTTTCGCGTTTCTTTCCAGAAGAGCTTCCTATTCCCTTGTAATTCCCCTTTCATCCTCCATTGAGGCTCTTCATTTACCTCTTTTTCCCTCCTACGTATTCATTTTTTAGTATTCCTTTTTCCACCTTATATAATTCCAAACATCTTTCTTTTGTGACCTCATCATTGGCTTTTAGTACATTTAACAATGCATTTTTTTTTTACTTTTAACCGCTTGCATCACTTCTCATTCCACAACTTACTGCTAACATTCTTACTTCCTACTTTAGCACATCCACATACTTCTTTTGCAATACTAACAACCGCTTCCTTCAATTGATTCCAGATTTTTTTCAGTTTCAACTTGTTCACATTCAACTGATTTAATTGCAAGCGCTCTTAAATACTTTTCCTTATTACCTTGTTCACATAACTACTCACTATTAATTCTACCCACTTCTTTCTTTATCACATTCCTCTCCATCCAAGCCCACTACTAACTTAATTTTACATGAAACAACACAATGATCCGATAATCTCATTCCTAACCTCCTAACTTATTTAACATCCATGACATACTTCAGCATCTCCTTCTTCACGAACATAAAATCAATCATAATTTCACTTCGTTGTCATCTCTAACTACACCGTTTATATATAAATATATATATATATATATATATATATATATATATATATATTAGCCAGCTATAATAACCAACTGGCACCAACCAGCATATTATGTAGCCAGCCTTGTATGTAATGTATGTATAATAACAATATTATAAGAAATAACAATAGTATATGTATGCCAGTAATAATAATAATAATCATGCTGCTGTAATAATAATAATAACAACAACATATATGTAATAGCATCGCAGCATGGCAATAACAGCAACCAACCATATAAGCAGCAACCAACAGCCAGCCAGCAGCCAGCCAGTATATAAAGATATGCTGCTGTAGCCAGCCAGTAATATGTAACCAGCCCAATAACAGCACCAACAATAACCAACAACCAACCAGTAATAACGCAGCAATATAATGGCACATAGCTATGTATATATGTATGTAATATGTAATAATAGCAGTAACATATGTAATATGGATATATGGATAACCTTAATAATAGCAACAGCCATGTAATAATAATATATATATATATATATAATAACAATATAATAATATTATAATAATATGTATATATATGTATAATATATATATAATATATAAACTTTGTAATATATGTTTTCATTTTATCTAATAAAAACAGCATATTTTGATACTACTAATCATAGGCCCATTAATAATAATATAATATA
>JABUQX010016424.1:0-25000 GCA_015478945.1 Trachelipus rathkii | reverse complement strand
CCCCACCATGAGGCTTCACGAGTACTGTGACGGACCCTCACTGCGGTTCATCTCGTCAATGTGATGTTCATCCCCTGGGCAAAGCCCACAACAATATATATATATATATATATATATATCATATATATAATATATATATTTATAACTATATTATATATATATATATATATATATATATATATATATATATATATATATGTATATATACATAATATATCTATATATATCTTTTTAATATATATACATTATATAATATATATGTGGATGCATTCATTTCATTTTATATCCCTTGAAGTAATAGCTTTTTCTTTACTTATTTTCTTACGACCTTAACCTTGACTCGTCATCCTATGCCTTATTTTGCGTTTAACATCATCCAACATCTGGTCAGAAACATCAGTTATACGTCTTTTTAAGGAGTCACGAGGGTTAGCTCCTGAAACTATATCATGTATAGTATTCAACCGTGTTCTTATAGCTTTTTTTACCTACACATTCACCCCCTTTTCTAAATAGAGGCAATGCACTTCTCATTAATTTAGCGAAAACTCCTCCCAGTCCACATCCCCTCTGAAATTCGAACCCATGATAATTCTATCACCTTCCATTATTAACGGAGCTTCTTTCTTATACTATATTTACACTGGGAGAGTAAGTTAATTGAATGAATAAATATAAGTAATTACATCACTTATATAAGGCCTAAAACTTTGATATATTTCTTGAAGGTTTTCTACCATTACATACGAAAAACTTTCAACTGTGTGAAAAAAATAATCCATCATGTTTTTGTTAATGCTACGGTTTCTTTCTAATATGAACTTTGCACAACAGTGTTCTGGCGGTGAATGGGTAAGCCCTTCCTTCTACGATTCATATATACACTCGTACAGATCCAAAATGTGATCGATTCAGAGGTAAGTAATGAACATTAAGAAAAGTTAAAGCTCTACCAGCTTTGGGAAAATGTACCAAACTTAATAGCGGGGCTTTAGTGTTCCCTACATATTGATGTTAATGTAATCCATCCCGTGATCTTACAACATCTCACAAGCTGTGCACACATAATTGAGTGATTTGGAGGTTTGAGGTTGTAAAACATACTGATCTGTGTTCATCTTAGCAGTCATGTACCGTTTTAGATTTTTAGAACAGCCGCAACATCATTAGCACGATCCAATACCTTTTCACGGGCGTGTACGCATCGGCGAGACAAGTTTGATCGTTGAGAGATAAAAACATTAGGGTCTTTCAAGCTTACACCTTTTTTTGGATCTTAAGGTGATTAATACCCAATATTTGAGAGTAGGATTATCAGTAATGTAGATTAAGTCCTATCACATCTTTCTTGTAGCAAATCGTGTGTTTAAATAATTATAAATATCAGGGACTGATTTGTAATGTCCCCGCCTTAGAACGAATTTCTCATAGAAATATTCCTTCCCATTATATCTCACACTTTTTAATCCGCTGGTGTTTTTTACTTTTAATATAGTTTTTACATAGTCTACACTTCTATACACCATTATCCGGTGAAGGTCCGCCGGCACATTCTCGATGTTGGCATCTATGATCATCTCGCATGGCCCAACTTCGTACAATTCCTTTTCAAGCTGAATATGGTTCAGTAATTCAGTAGTAAAATCTGAGACTTTATTATCAGGATGTAAATCCAGAGAAGCCAAAGATGGCAGAGTTAAATAGAAATGATCTACACTCTCTATGAATACATTAACAACTGACTAATGTTTCTTAATTTCACTAGTTTTTACATATAAGTTAAACTTATCAGGATATCTTAAAATTTCACCAGATACTGTTTATTTTTACCACTTCCTCTTGAGCCTAATTTTTTTTCGATTTTATGTACAATCCTCTCAGGATTGAACCGTATTTTGTGTATTTCTTGTTTATAGTATCCTCCCTTTTATAGGTTCTCCATCTGAATCTTTTTTGAGATATTATAATTTCAACCCTTCAACAGGAAACTCCCGTTTACAGTCTACTTTAAAAACTTCTCTAGACCATCCAGCTTCATACCCTTTTCTATAACGGTCATCCGATCTAGACACTCTTACATAGTCAATCAGTTTTATTTCTGATTTTTCTTTAATTTTACACACTTTACGGATTTTAGGTGTTAAAGGTTTTTTCTTTATCATTTCTAATACAAAAGTAGTCTTTATAGTTCTGTGAAAAGATCGCTTATAAGAATAAGCTAGGTCCTGTAGAATATCAATATACTTAAAGGTATTCATTTTAGTAAAGTAACGATGCATTCGTTCTTTGATCGTACGCTGAACTCTTTCAAGTAGCTACTTTATTTACAGAGAATGTGTCATAATAACCTATTTTGTAATTAATAATAATGTATTGAAACTCTTTACCTAAAATTTTACGTTTTATCTGTCCAAATCATTTTAGGATATCTATCATCCTCATCTACAATTTCTCGTACAGTCATTACCAATGTCTGGGATCTTTTATCTTTTAAAACTTTTAACCACAAGTATCGAGAGGACACGTCAATCGTGAAAAGTATGCATTGGTATCCTTCATTATAAGAACTATATCTTATCATTTTAGTTAAATTTAGTTGCCAAACATTATCAAGCTGGTAAGCCATGGTTTTCTCCCCCGGGTGGGGGAATTTATTAACCATGGAGAATACGAGATAGGTTTAATCGACAGAGTAAATGCTTCTTCCCATCCTAAATATTTTTTCCACTTTTTTTTACATCGACGTGAGGAAACTTATCAGCAAACCTATTAAATCCTCCGTAGCTACTAAGTTCTTTGACACAGTAATAATATTTATAAACTACATCCTTTGCATCCATGTTGAAAAATGACCTAAAATAAAAAATTTAATATATATATATATATATATATTATATAAAAATAATGTATATATCCAAAAATTAAATGGAATATATCATAGTTTAATAATATTATATACACAAATCACTATAATAATATAATATATAATTATATATACATATATATATATCATAGTATAAATATATAAATTTAAAAATTATAATATATATTATATATTATATATATATATATATATATTATATATTATATATTAATATAATATATATAAAATACTAGATAATAAAAAATGTATACATAATAACTATATATAATATGTATATATATATATATATTATATTATCATATATATATATATATATATATATATATATATATATATATATATAATATATATATATAAAATATTCTATATATATATTTTATATAAATTATATATATATTCACAAAGTATGTTTTTAAAATACCGCGCAAATATATAAATAAATACATAAATAAATAAATAAGATAACATAAAAGCTACCTAGAAAACTGATCAATCTGGCATTTGAAATCACAAGAAATAAATTTGATCATTGGGAGTTAATATTATCATAGTCTTATTTACTCGCTTTAATCTATCTTTGAAGCATAAGAACTACCTGAGGGACTTGCATCTGGTCTAGGAGATAGTGGAATATTATCCAAATCAGCTAATCTTTGTTTATTTAAAACTAAAATAGGGGGAAAATTAATACCCTGAAGTTCATGTTTTAAACTGTTCCAGCCTGTTACCGGATCCTTCTTCCACTCACGCGAGAAATCTGCTAACAGATCTACAATATTTGATCCTTCAACTATTTCTCCGTCGATAATGATTTGTCTTATTTCATTCCATGATAACTGATCTTTAAAAATATTATAAAAAGTTAGTCCTGATTTGTAACCTCTATTTGGTCAGCTTTCTTCCAGAATATTTTTAAATCAATCTTTGTTTTTCACGTCGGCTTTTATCTCTGATGTTAGATTTGAATTATCTATGCTTGACGTACTTAATAATATATGTTGATACAATTCTTTAAGATATATTAATTATTTGTGGCTTTTTGATATAAGATACGTTTTTCATGAATGTTGATGCCCGAATTTAATATCCGATACAATTCTTTCTTTTAATTGTTTATCTGTTCAACTTTAGGATCACATAAAGTATGAGACACAGGTTTCTGAAATGACTTATAATCATTCAGAAGATGAGGGCTCTGTCGATGTAATTGATGATGATGTTGTGAAGATTGCATCACCTATAGTGGATGCTGTGATGGCTGTACCAACTGAGGCTGTAGCTGATAAGACTGTTGATGGGGATTTTGTTCGGTAATATATTATTATACATCATTTTCTCGTACTCGTTATACGGTAACATATACGGTTATATGGGAACATCTGAGTACCTAGTACATTGATTTGACTCATATCTCTTCTTTGTCCGAATAGGATCAGGTACTGAGTGTTTAAAGATACATCTCTCATATATTTAAAATGGTCAAAAATGTTTTGCATTATTAAAAGCACAAATATTTAAATGATGTGAGTATACGGTGAACGTTTCAGCTATATCTTCATTCATTTTATGCATTAAATCGTCTAGCACAATAATTTTATGTCAATGAACATTTTCCATTGACATTATGTCGTATAATACTTCGTGAAAATGAATTACATCTTTATATTCATTAGATGTTTCCTGATAAAATTATAACATCACACTATTCTTACAGGTTCTTGTTAGAAATTCTTAATCTCTCTTAAAATAATTAATAACAGAAAGGTTTTCCAACAACCTGTAGTACCTGTTACAAAAAAAGTAGCTGAACTACGGAACATAAATTTACGCACGTTCATGCTCTTCAAATGTTGGACCGATAGTATAATTTAGTTACCTTGTGTTAGTATATATATATATATATATATATATATATATATAATATATATATATATATTATTAGTATATAGTATATAATTATATTTATATATATATAGTATATATATATATATATATATATATATATATATTATATATATATATACTATATATATATATTCCCATATAGATATTCCATATAGATATTCCAGTGTTTAATGAAAATGAAGTTATTTTTACAAAATGTGTGTTCAGATAGGACTTGATGCAGTAAAGCAGTAGAGCATTACCTCATAGCAGGCTGGGAAGGGGCCTAATAGGGATGCTTGCGCTACCGCCTTATTGACTTAAAGCCTTAGGGTCAATAGAAAACATGTTTCTATTTAAAAATTTAATAATGAAACAGGTTTTCCATAAATAAATTTAAAATGTTTCAGTTTAAAATAAAATGCTGCACATAGTGTAGAAAATGGGTTATATGAAAAAAAAATGAAATAAAAATGGAGTAATCACTTTATTAAAAGTTTAGAAGTACGTCACAACTAGAAAATATTTAGACGTTCGCGAGTCAATATTGTGCCTGCGGGCACACGCATTGGTTCTCGCCGGATCCCGCCTGCGGGCGTGCGCGTGTGGCCTTAGCGCAACCCGCTAGAGTGTTGAACCCATCGTATACTAATTCAGCAGGCATCCTTGTACAAGGTTTCTATAGCATACATTAGACAAGTCGAATGCAAGTTTTGATTCCCATACCGCAGCTCCAATCTAACTCCAGGCAGGAGTCGGTCCGACTCCGACTCCGACTCCGACTCCGATTCCAACGTCAGCTATGTACTCTGTAATTTATTTCATCTTTTTTCCTAGGTACCTCACTAGGGATCTCTCAGACACCTTTCGATGGCTCTGGAACTCTCAAAATCGAGTTCCTCATGTTCGTAAAAGTGGGGAAGGACACCTTACTTGACCCATTATAAACATATTTCAACGTCTCTCCTCCGATTCTGGACTACGGCTCCGGATTATTTGACTCGATACTTAATGCATAAGCCAGATTCTATTTCTTTCATTCTCTTCTAGCTACTCTTCAATTTTCAACCATCTACTAAAATTTCCAAGCTTTTGGGCTAAGAACATCACACATTGGGTTTGGTGGAATAAAACCTCAGCTCCGGGTAGGCGACACCTTCAGTCGTACTGGTAGTAAGTTTGAATGGGATACAACATCTCTAAGAACTACCTCCTCAGAGATCAAACTAGCGGTACCTCTACGGTACAGGGACCTAACCTCGTCCACGAAGAGGGTACTTCATAAAAAGGAGGGTTAAGAAATTTGAACGGGATACGATGCCTATAAGATATAGGCAGAAACCGAACCAACAGTACTGCTGCAGTACGAGGACGTAACCTCGTCCACGAAGAGGGTGCATCCAAAGAAGAAGGGGCGCCAAATTTGAAAGGGATACGACCTCTGTAAGAAGTATCTCCCAACTATCGAACCAACTGTACGGCAACAGCAAATGGCGCCGACACCCCAAAAAATAAAGACGATCAATGAAGATGAGTAAAGAGGAATAATAATAAAGAGAGGTCATTAAGATGAGTACTGACTCAGTGAGCGATAAGTTAGGCCTAAGCGCTAAGACTAAAAGTCCATATCGCCTAAGGGTAAATTTAAAATAATAACAAATCACTAAGTAAGCCAAAATAATAAGGATTAAAATAAGGAGCTAAAAGACACTAAAAAAGGAGCTAAACTAAATAAGGAGAAAAATATGGAGCCATTAAGGAGTACCGCAGCATCGAAGCCATTAGCCTCTAAATTCAGTGTCCAAAACCTGCCTAACTACTGACGTCTCATTCAGCAGCAAATAAATGAAGTTAGGAGGATAGCCTTAAAGCAACAGGCTTGAGTTGTTTTCAATGCCTCAATAACTCAGCTTCTTCATCTATCTAGTTGACATAGTCTTTCACACAACGGTAATATCTTCTTTGAAAACACAACTCTAACCTTCTTAATATTCTCGATATTATCATTTCTCGTGATATTTATTAGAAGGATCACATTATGTTCTTTCTAACAAGATTCTAGGAAATTTTTTGTTCCGAGGCCACTTCGGAAACTTCTCACCATTCAAGCTGCTAGCTCTACATAAGATAAGGGCGTTGTTCGCCATTCTATAGAGTATGAATCACATATCTGGGGTGGTTCCACACAGATTGCTCTCCTTGATAAAACGTAGTCTAAGGGTTGTCGACTCCTTAATTCTCCTAATCTAACTAACTCTCTCTAATCTTTCTAGCCGTCGAAGTGTTGCATTTCTCTCCTTATTCTATTGTTATTACAATTTACATTATTTTTTGAATTTTCCAGTCATGTACAACCTTCTTTGAGGAGAGTTGCAAAGACTCATATTTGAGACAATCTCATCCATTCTCCGCTCAGCTCTATGGCCCATACTTAACTGCTATGCTAAGTCTTACATGTACTATACTGTAAAGTCTGGAACATGTTTTCCTCCCATTTATGTATTATCTAAATATATAATTAGGATGTATTAATGTATTAGCTATATGCTTTCATTTAGCGCACTTTTCAATTATTTTTTATCTGAAAGAGCGAAAAAAACAACAACAACATAAACCAATGTTTTTTAGTTGGTTTAAACCAAAAAAAAACCATGCTGGTTTAAATCAAACAACCCTGATATAAGCAGACTCAGTTCTTTACGCTTACCTCGAAGCCATTTTAAACGTTCCATAACACTTTTCTTACGGAAGAACTTTAACAAGTATTGAAAATTTGTCGAAAATTTTTCAAACAACGTCAATATGTCAATACTTTGATAAATCAGGTCAAAATATTGAAAAAATTTTGAGAACCTTTGACGTTTCCTCTAAGTTAGGTATGTTCAAAATGTCTAAATATATATTTATAAATATATTTAAGCTCCGGTTCATGCTTCGGATTAGGTACCGATTCTCTCCTTGAGACTCGGTTTGGTGTCATCTTCTATATGCAGATTTCTGTTTAAATTTCTTTATAAATTATTCTTGTTTACGGTAGATTTATTTGGTTGAACTATGCTAGGCTGGTTTTGGTTCCGCAAGGAAAAATAAAGTTGCTAGGTTTGTTGAGTTTCTCTCTCTCTCTCTCTCTCTCTCTCTCTCTCTGCTCTCTCTCTCTCTCTTCTCATCTCCTCTCTCTCTCTCATTCCTTCTCTCTCTTCTCTCTCCTCTCTCTTCTCTTCCTCTCTCTCATCTCTAATCTCTCTCGTCTCTCTCTCTATATTAAATTATATATATATATGGATATTATATATATATAATAATATATATATATATATATATATATATTTATATATATATATAATACGTATATATAATATATATAATATATTATATATATATATATATATAATATATAATATATATATTATAGTGATAATAATATATATATATATATTATAAATATATATATATAATAATAGTATATATATATTATTATATAAATATTATATATAATAATGATATATATATATTATATATATATTATATATATATATATTATATAATATTATACTATATAATATATATATAATATAATATATATATACGTTCTTTCTTCTTTCTTTATTTTTTCCTTTTATATTTTTCCAAGAATGCGGAGTAAGTGTGGGCGACAGGCATTCGGGAAATGAAAAGCAGTAGAAGAACATGCACAAGTCGATAAGAGAAGCCCAGTACCATTTAATTAGTGGGTAATTAATCGCAGTCAGAAAAACCACCCAGAAGCTTCAGGGACAGGTCGATGGAAAGACCCTCAACTATGCGTAGACTGATCGTCAATGTTGGTAAGGGTTCATCACCCCTTGGCCCTGTTGGGACAACAAAACCATACCCCATCAAAATCCTCCACGCCATTTGCACCTGTTATATCAACACCTTTCTTCTCTGCCTCTAAACAAACTCACATTTTCTCTCTACAAACGTTCGCTGATTTACACTTGACCAGAAACTTCAATCCAGCTTTTTTCTACGGTCTCTCCAGCCGGTCCGATTCCCCAACACACTCTTCGTCCACTATACATCCCGCTTAACCAACGAACTATCATTCTTCATCCTTTCCATATGACCAAACCATCTCAACATACTTTAATTTATTCTCTCGTCATTTACCCCCTTCTTCACAGCCACACCACTCTCTAATTACGTATTCATTATCCCTCACTTTATCAATGATTCTTCTCACGACCTAGACACACCCTACAGACTTGTCCATCTGTAAACATATTGAACTTTTAGATCTATACTTCTTTATTCCAGACCATAAGTCTCACTACTATATCAACTTAAACAGCAGGAACACATATCCCCATGTAAAACCCTAGCACAAGACTCGAAGACGGACTTAGTCCCTTTAACATTCACCAACGATTTAAATTGCAGCAGCCCCTTCTGCCATTCCACAGAACTTTCCTACTGCCTCCTGCATCGTCCGTTCCCTTTTCAAATCCAGCATATACTCTAAATATTTTAAACTCAGACACATTGTTCCCAGCTGTTCACGCATCTTAAACATAAACTTTCACACTGATGAGTGTCCTCTACTTTACACCTATAACCCTTGACTCTTACTCCTCACCGTTACTTTCAAAAAACCCATCCTCCTTTTATAACACACCCTCGCCAAAATCCGTTCTTCTACCAAAGTCCTTCTCCAAAACACTCCTCTTCAGAAATTCACCACATAGAACCAAATCATCCGCATATAAAGGTTAGGCACACCTCCACTCATGCTCCATTCTCAGATGCCACCATTCTAAACACCATGTACCTGCCACCCACCTCGAATTCTTCATAACCTCCCATCCATATACAATTTGACTACACCAAGGAGACCATAAACACAACGCCTGGTTTAACCCGCTATTAATGCCTAAACCCACCTACAACAGCATTGACAACCATTTTATTCTTAACCAACGGACGCTTCACATCGCATGATCATACTTTTGCATTTTCCATCTCAGAAGCCTACCAGGCCACACAATATATCACTAACCACCTGCCATAAAACCTTTCCCTTATTAACTCTATCTATATGACGCCCTGTTGGCAAAATCGCATAAACCTAAATACAATTATTCTTCTTCTCCCTCCTCTCTTTTTCTCAATCCTTTGTTTCAATTGTAAAGATTTGATTCCATCAAACATTCCTCATACCACTCGCTAAAAACGCACCTTGTCTTCACCAATATATTCTTCAGTCGACTCGAATCGCACGTCTTTCAACCAAAAATTCCAGCATATATCTTCCCTACAACACTCAATACACTTATTCCCCTATTAATTTCTACAGTTCCCCCTTTTTCCCCCCCTTGAACCCTTATCATTAAAGGTACTAATTACCCCGCTCTCACTGCCAATACCCTTGGAAATACTATACCCCTATACACGCTTTAATACAACAAACTTACCAAATCAAATTCAATCCCATCTCCTACCGTTCTTGATCCTTTCTACCATAATTTCATTATACCTGCAAGATTTAATCCCGATTCTTTTTCACTTTTCATCTAACATTACCTCCTCCTTACTAATAACTCATCCTCAAAAAATATCCTATTCCTGTCTTGCACCATCAAACCACCCATTCAACTATCACTATCATCTTTTCATTACTGTTAATATTGTGCAGACAATTTTCCGAGTGTTCTTATCCCACACTCCTCTCACAACGACCATTTCATCAGTTACAAAAAGCACCTTCCC
Source organism: Trachelipus rathkii (assembly GCA_015478945.1). NCBI lineage: Eukaryota > Metazoa > Arthropoda > Malacostraca > Isopoda > Trachelipodidae > Trachelipus > Trachelipus rathkii. The sequence goes on along the minus strand of JABUQX010016424.1, from coordinate 14,487 downwards.
TATTCATTATTATTCTAAGCAGATTCCCTTATTCTCATTCTTTACCTTGTCGCGCTTTCCTTCCAGAAGAGCTTCCTATCCCCTTGTAAGTCCTCATTCATCCTCCTTCCAAACTGTTCACTTACTTCTTTTTTCCTCCTACGTATGCACTTTTCAGTATTTCTTTTTTCTTTCCTCCTTATGATTAATTTCGCAAGCATGCTTCTTTTTGAGTCTTCATCAATTTGGCGTTTCATACCATTCAACACGCTTCTTTTTTTACCTTTAAAACCGATTTCATTCACCTCTTCATGTCCAACATTCACTGGTTAAATTCTTACACCTGTCCTACTTTAGCACAGTCCACATACACATTGTCCTTTGCACTACTAACCAATTGCTTCTTCATTTTGCCCCCAGATTTGTTCAGCTATCAACTTTGTTTCCACATTCAACCGTTTAACTACCTACCCGCGCAGCGCTCTTACATAGCTTATCCTTATTGTCTTGCTCACTTAACTTCTACTAAATTCAACCTTACTTCCTTTCGTATCAACCTTCCCGTCCTCCACCAAGCCCCACATAACCTAATATTTACACAGAACACACAATGATCGATATCCGCATTCCTAAACTTCTAAATACTGATTTAACATCCAACCATCATCACTTCAACGATCCTCCTTTCTTTTCACCTCAACACTAAAATCAATTCATACTTTTCACTTCGATAACCATCTCTTACCTACACCCAACTCTAGTAATAGCTACTTATGGATACTCTTGTGTTTAAAAGAAAGTATTACTCTTTCACACATACCTCTCTCTCACAGACAATCAATCACCTTCCTACCATTCTCACATTTTCCTCTCCGCCACCCGCCAAACCACCTGTTATATCCACCCCTTTTTTGATCATTCACTATCCAACCATTTGAGTCCGCGCAACACTATCATCTGAAGGCTCCTACTCACTCCCGATCCAAACATCATTTCAGATTATCCCAGAAAAGTACTTCCTTCAACGTTTCCCTCAGATGGACCATGACGTTCTTCACAGAACCACACATGAACCTTGACTTTTTCAACTTAAATTTAAAGCCATTAGAATTTTTTTCTAGATCACACCTCAAAAGTCTACCAAGCTTTATTATTATAATAAATAAACCAAAATAATGAATATTTTCATTTACATTCATTTAACGCAGCACGACAACCACATTTCACACCAACCACACTCAATTCTTTGTTTCCCTTTCATCTTTTGGTTTCAGTCACAGCAAGCAAATCAAATTTGCCCTTTCTAAATACAGTCCATCACCGTCTCTCCTCTTCTCCTCCAACTTTTATTTTCCTCTGAATCTCATGTACCCATACGATTCATACAGATTCGCCGAAAGATAGAGACGGCGTTTAACGGCGATCACCGACCCTCTCCGAGGCCTTGGCATAAGCATTCCTGGCACAGAAATACGATGGTAGTAAGCAGCCACCCAACCCAACTATACACGTCGCCTTACATCTGGCTCCTACCGATCGCGAATCGTTTCAGACAGAACATACGATTGTGGAAATTCTTTCTCCACCCCACAAACACAGGGATATGAGTAGTAGGGATGTCTGGAAAATGTTATCTAGAAGAGGGGTGTGTACTTTTAAGTATGTGTATAAGAATATGTGGATGATAAACTGGTGGTTCATGTAATAATGTTGCCTGGAGATAAGTGTGGTGAGACATATGAACGGCAAAAGAGAAAGACGGCACCATCAAAAATGGGAGGTAATTTCATACACAATTCAAATATCGCTTAGAGGATGCGAGGTAATTTCATCGCTTCGAATATGCGTGTACTCTCCCTCTATAAAGATATTATATAATATATATATATATATATATATATATAATATTATATATATAGTATATATATATATATATATGATAGTATATATATATATATAATCTTATATATAATATAGATATATATAATTAATAATATATATTATATATATATTTATACTGTGTTTATAGGTTTGTATTATATAGTATATATATATATATATAATATATATATATATATATAATATTATAGCTTATATATATATTATATATATATATTATATATATATCAGATATATATATATATATTATATATATATATATATATATATATATATATTATATATATATATATTATATATATATATTTATATATATATATATATCTATATATATATTATATATATATATATATATATATATATAATATTTATATATATATATTATATATATTATAATATATATATTTATATATAATATATATATAATATACTATATATAATATATATTATATATATATATTATATATATATATCATATATAGTATTATTAGTTCTAATAATATATATATATTATATATATATATATATATATATATATATATATATATTATATATATAGTAATATATAAAATTATATATATATATATATATATATATATATATATATAATATATACATAAATATAATAAATATAGTTGTCATATATATATATATATATATAGTATATACATATATGATATATATATAATATATATATATGATATATATATATAATATATATATATATATGTATGTAAATATATATATACCATATATATGTATAGTATATATATATATAATATATATATATATATATAGTATATAGTATATATATATATATATATATATATAATATATATTTATATCTTCATTAATACTCTTGTTGTAAGTTAATGTATTTGTTGGCTAGGAGCTAGGTTGGTTTTGGACTTCGGCGAAATGGGAAACAATTAAGTTATTGTTAGGTTTTTGAGTCTCTCTCTCTCTCTGCTGCTATATATTATATATATATATATATATATATATATATATATAATATATATATAAATATATATAATATATATATATATTATATATATATATATATATATATATATATAATAATAATATATATATACGTCTTTTCGCATCATGCTCTCATTACTATTTGTTTTACCTTTATTTTATTTTATTTGGGTTTATTTATGTTTAAATCGTATTTATATATGTTATTTCCAATACGAAAGAGAGATTTAAAAAATATTAGATTTTGTATTTTTTTTTTTTACTATTTTACTGTTACAGAATCAATTTTTATTTTGGCAGTTAGATTAACTTAGAATAGGTTAAGTTTGGTTAGATTTTGTTGAAAGGAAATCCTGTCCAGATTACCCTGTAGACAGTTGAAGACAAGAAGAAACTCTAGATGCAAAAGAGGTTGCAGATTTTAAATGGGCGAAAGAATGAAATGTTGAACCGTCACCATAAGAATGAATAGATTGAGAAGAAGAGTTGCTGAGTAAGTCGTTCATGAAAAGTATGGGAAGTTGAAGAGAAGATCGTAACCATGAAGAATACAACAATTAACAATTAAGGCAAATGAAGTCTCTCCATCAGGAACTATCATAATCTAAAAATTAAAAATAAAACTTAAAAAAGTGAGCAGAGAGGAGGAACCCATAGTAATGGACTTTAGAAAGCAACTACCCATACTATACCCGATTAAAAGTTCTGATCTGCCAAGTGATATCACATAGGATTCCACATAATCTCTTAAAGACGAAAAATAGTTGGTTAAATCATAATATGGCATCGAAAAAATCATATTAATGAGATGAGAGGAGTGAGACACCAAATAGGAAAGAAGAGTTAGGTATAGATTCAAAAACATTAGACGGAATACAGGTAATATCAATGGCCATAGTTAGAGCATTCAGAACGGTTATCTTTTTTGGGAAAGAGATGAAAATCCGCGCTTTCCAACATTGAGGAAAGGCTAAGACATAAAGAGTAGAGTTGAACAAGGACTGGCCTCAGATCAGAAGCACATTTCCTCAAAACATGGGAGGTATATAACCAGGTTCTGCTTGCTTTTCATAATGTTCATAGATCGTGGGGAATCCACGCATCCGATCATATGTACTGAGAAGATATTGGATATATTAGCCTGATTTGAGAAATAACAGAGTTGTTCAAAGTAGAATTAGAAGAAACAATAAAGGACAAATACTTCAGTCTTTTTCGCAAGAGGTAGGTTTTCTTTCTTGTAAAAGTTCGCATCTCACGGGCAATGCCTTATTATATGACGGGAGCTGCTTTTGATAGTTGCTACCAAATATCCGGACGAGGGGTTGAACCCTAGGCCCTTACTTCGCGATTCTGTGGCTCTACTAATTGTGACACGGTCAAGGTAGATCAATCAGACCAAATAAAAGGAAGAAAGATAGATTAGCATAGAATTTTCGAGATATTTATGGAAAGAAGCCAGAGATTTTTCTTAGCAGAAGAACCAAAGATGTCAATGCAATTCCGATTAGTGTAAGTGAATAATTTTTCTGTTACGACGACTCAGATTTAAATGTGAATTAATAAGAATTATAGGAGAATGAGAGTATTTCTAAGCACTATAGGTGTTTAATCTACCCTTACTGATCCGAGAACTAGCACGATCTAAAAATGAATTTTGTATATAAAGATTTAGTTAAGGAGCAAATGTTCCTAATCTGCTTATCTCTTCAATGATAGCGGGCCTTATCCTTTCGACAGACACCATTGAGAATTTAGTGTTAAAGCAAGAATCATTCCAATGATAGTTAGAATAGAAGTTTTTCAAAGTTTCTCAGATTAAAGAGAAAAATATTAATTTAGGGTAGAGTGGAGCTGCAGGAAAGAATGGATTATAATTAAGAGCTATAAGATTGTGGTCATAGTTGCAAAGAGTGGGGGAAATCGGATTTTATCGCCAGAAAAATTTGTGAAGTATAGGTTAAGAATGTTCAAGGATTGATTAAGACGTTCCGGGTTAAGTGAAGGTTCCTTAATCAATTGGTCTAGATTGCTAAGAACCCTAAGAATATTGAATGATTTGGCTTAAAATTTACCTCGATCAGGATTTGAAATTTTTTAAATATAGAATCATATCATTTGGTTCGAAAGGTGAAACAGTATTCCTAGCAGTATACCTCGATCATGATTTGAAATTTTTTAAATATAGAATCATATCATTTGGTTCGAAAGGTGAAACAGTATTGTGAGTGACTATAAGATATTTAAAGAAGTCTGTACAATTTGATCTGGTTAAAAAATCGTAGCAGAAACACAAAATTTTTGTAGGGGTAGGAAGGCACATATAACTTAGTGAACATCGAAGTTCAGAAATTTCAGATTTTACAAACGTGTTACAGGAGTGTGAATGTTAGTGTATACATAGAGTTACCTTTAAGAAGCAATTAATGAAAATATTTGATATTAGAATAGTAAGAAATGGATCACACATTTTTACTTTTTCATAAAGCAATGCTTTTTGAAAAAGGGGAGAAGTACGGTAATTTTTTTTCCTACTCATACAATCAACATTACATTTTCAAAGAGCATATAATTTGAGAGAGATACACCTTTTCTATTTAGATCACTTTTTTTAAACATTCATAAAAATTTTTTTTTTAATTTCTCAAAAATTGATTTTTGAAAATTTGTTCCATAAACAAAGCAAAATTGCTGCATATACAAAATAATGATCTAAATACAAAATGTGTATCTTCCCCAACTAAATAAGTTCTGAAAATTTCATTTTGATGAGATTACCAGAAAAAGATTATAACAATTTTTCACATTTCCAAAAAATGCTCACAAAAGACCGTATCTGAAACTCCTCACGAGACTCAACAAGGGTGAACATCTTGAAGTAGAGTTTCAGGTTGTTCACTCTCGTTAAGGGTACAGTTATTAGTTAAATAATACGGCTTACCTGTACCGTAATATGCGTGCTCGAAAAGTGGAACCCACCATTGGAATGATATTGTTTATGACAAGTTTATGCATTTACCTGATCAGTACGAGGGGGAATTTCAGGCGGATCTGGTTATATATAATATATTTTATGTTATCTTTTCCCATTATGTCTATGTTATGTTGCTACATTATATTCTAAGCATATATTTACCCATATTTACGTGTTATTCTCGCGTCTTTTCATTTCAGGTTACACGCACTGCTCAAATATTTCTCATAGGTTTAGATTACATTTATGTATAGAAAATTATCTTTATGTTATTTTGTTAGCCCAAAATGATACTTGTGAAATATGACTTGAAAAATCATCACCTCAAGTTTAGCTCAATTAGATCAAAAGGCGGGTTGGGACGGGTAGATGGAGGGACGCAGGGGAGATGGGTGGTTTGCAACTATTTACGGATTTTATCTTGATTTTAAATGCCATTTGAAAATCAGTTAAGATCTAATTTAACGTATTTACTGTTGATTATTTTAATCAAAGAACTTATTTGTATGTCTATGTTAGGATTAAAATCTATTCGTTATTTGTTTGTTGTGTTATGTTTGGTTAAAACTTTTGTTATGTTTGCGATTATTAGCTGGGGATTATGATATTTAGACGAGGTGATGATGAATTTTTAATATTACCATTTCTTGTTAAATTTCTCTGCGATCTTGATGAAAAACACAAAACATTGTTTACGGTCAGGCATAGAAGTATTCTGTCCGTTTCTATTATCGATGATTAGAACAGGTATGCTAAACTTTTGTTAAACTCAACTTTATTACGAGTTAAATGTAAAATATAAACATTTTGATATGTCAGAGTATATGCATTTGAAAAAGTCACAGATTTGCATTGATGATACGGTTTACGGTTTTTGGACCGCAAGTTGTATATGTACTTTACTGTTGTTTTAAGGGCGGAAGTTTGTTAATAGTTTAGTGGTATATTCGTACGTATGAGGTGTGTTTGCGGTTTTGTCTCGTGTACATTATAATTCTTACGGTTTTCCAGGATTATGTTATGTTGGGTTTAATTAATGTAAAAACGGTTACGTTATTTAGCTTATACTCGATGGTTAATATATATAAAGAACTTTTTTTGTGTTATGTTTGAATAAAACATTTGCTATGTTTACAGTTAATCGTTGGTCTCTGTTATGATAAATAAAACAACGGTAATTGATAAAATTCTTAGTTTAAACCTATTTTACTGTGTCAATGTTAAAAATTTAACCGTTATATGCTAGAGATTATGTTTTGGAAATAAAGCCATGGGAATAGAGTTACGTTTTGTTATGCAGTGTAGTTACTTTACAAGGTGTTAAGGGTGGAACTCTCTAAGTTAGTTTAATTAGCTTAACTAGTTTATTCATGCTTAAGTTGTTGATTTAATAGATTCGTCGTTATGTTACATTCATTTCTTTAGTCCATATGATGCATATGTTAAGCTTAATTAATGTTGAAAAACTCTTGTTATGTGAGCATATATTCGTTGGCCTCTGGTTATATAAAGAACTCATTTTGGCGAAGAGTTTAGGCGCGTTTCGTTATTTCCCAACGATGTTGTCATTTATATTTAATGTAAATCGAATTGGCGACGCTACATTGCTCATATTTGCCTGTCAGAGGGGCTTTAAATATAATAAGTATCTGCATCAACTTGTATGCAAATGGTTATAGCTTAAAATCATTTTCACTGTTGTAGAGTTGTTATTTTCTGAAAGGGGAAGGAGTCTAAAAAGAGATAGATAATGTTTATTTTGGGATCTAACGAGTTATGATTAAATGTTTTGGATTAAATATCGTACTGTGATAATGTAAAAAACATTGTTACGTTTTATGCATATATTTCGTGCCGTCTGTAATGATTAATCGTGTTAAGGTTATGATACATTTTTTGATAAATGGTTACTGTGTCAATTGTAAAATCTATGATTCAGTTTAGAGATATTGCTTTGGAAAAACGTATGAACAGGTTACGTTTTGTTTTGTATTGTAAACGTTAGTTACTTTACTGGTTTTGTTTTAAGTGTGGAACTTGTTAATGTTTTAACAGTTTTATTAGGGCAGCGTTTAAGATTGTTGTTAGCTTTGTTCGTCTGTATACATTATTTTCCTAGTTCAATTATGATTTGCTTATCGTTAGCTTTGATTAATGTTGTGGAAACATGTGATGTTAGCATATAGTTCACTGATTAGTTATAAAGAAACTCAGTGGAAACTTTGTTAATTAACAGTTTTATTTCATATGTAAGTGTGTTAGGTTTGTTTATTCTTTTTTTTGAACATTATTTTTATCGTAGTTCATGTTACGCTATGTTAACTTTATTATTGATGGGAAACTTTATTACGTTAGAAGTTATATTCGTTGATCAGTATAATTAACCCATATCTTGTTGATTAAATTTTAGTTTCTGATCTTTATTTAAATATTGTAAGAGATTAACTGTTAATATGTTAAAGATATGCTTTGGAAAAAGGCAAATTAGGTTTACGCTTTGCCATTACCATGTTAGTTGGCTTACAATGGTGTTAGTGTTGGAACTTTGTGAAGTGTTGTTAACAGTCGGTTAAACAGTTATTTATGTATTGTTGAGCGTTGTGTTTGTAAGTTGTGTTTTATAGGTTTGTCTTTTTGCATTATTTTCTAGTTCATTTTACGCGTATGTTAGTTTTATTGATTGTGGTGGAAACTTATTACGGTTTAGGCATACTTTCGTTGGTTATTCAGTATAATTAAACACTGTTGTGAGAAATTTTAGTTAAATATGTTACTATGTTAGTGTAAGATAACGTTAATATGTTAGAGTTATGCTTGAAAAAAGTAGGATATATGTTACGTTTTTGTATGCTATTATAGTTACTTTTCTGTCGTTAAGTGTGTGGAACTTTGTTAGCGTTTATAGCAGTTTATTCCTGTTTAAGATGTGACAGGTTTGTTTGTCTATGTGGGTTATATTCATAGTTTCAGATGATACTAAGTAAGGCTTTATTTAATTTAATGTGAAAACTTATGTTACACGTCAACATATATTGTATTGATGTTTGTTTAAAGGAACTTGATTTTGATGTATGTTTATCCAAAATGATACTCGAAAATGTGACTGAATCAATAGATTAATAGATCCAATAGATCAAGGATGAACAGGAGGGGGGCTGGATGGTGACGGCGGTATGTGGGTTGGTTTTGATTTACTGATTTTCTGCTTATGTATGTAAAACGTTACAATTTTTAGTAAAAATTTGACCTTAATCAATAGATCAATAAGATCACAGATGCGTCAAGAGGTGGAGGGTTTAGAAAAGATACAAAAGCCTTAGGTGTTTTATTGTTGATTTAGGTAAGTTTGGATAATTTATCTTGCTTCCTAGGGTATGTTGATGGAAAAAACGTTATACAAATAATTGGTAGTAAAAAATTTGACCTTTAATTCAATAGATCAATAGATCACGATCGGACAGGTAGGAAAGTATTTAAGTTAAAAATAAAATGGAAAAAAATAAATCGTGGCAGTTTGATTTTTAATGTTGATACTTACTGACTATTACCTAAGGTTGAGAGTGAATTGTTTAAATAACCATCTTTAATTAATCTTTATAATTAAAAAAAAGATAAAAAATAATTATATAGAACACGTGTGTATCTATCGGAATATCGATTCTTTGTAGAATTACAGACAACCAACTTTGTGACATGTTCATAGATTTGTGGTATTTGTATATTTTAATTTAAAACTAGCCTTAAGTAATATGTGGCAAAATATTCATTATCTAATAGGTAACACAACACTTAAATTTTTTAAAAAAAATGTGGAAGGCCTCATCTCCTAATTTAAAAGGTGAATAACAACTCCAGAATTGGCGAAATTTAAGGTCTGTATATATATATAAAATATATATAAATTATATATATTATAATATATACTATATATATAGGTGTGACGGTAACGTTAATATGGATAGGTAGCTGGATGGTGTATTGATATAGTGTATTATACTGCTTTATATAATTATAGGGGTATGTAAAACTAATGAATAAATTTTAATGATTGTGTAAAAAATTTGACTTAATCAATAAGTATATTATAATCTAAATATAGATCAGTACATAATATATACTGAGACAGTATATAATAAGAAGAGGAGGCAGTATAGAGTATATATATTATATAATAATATATGTATATATAATATATATATATGAGGTTATAATAAGGGTTATTAATTATAATAAGTAAGATATATATACTATAAATATTATAGGTAGTATACAGTTATGTATATGCGATTTAGTAGTATAATATTATAATTCATTGTATATATATATATGTGAGATTGAATTTAATAATTATACTAGATTTATACATGTGACTTTATAGTAGGTATTAGAAAAACAATTGAAAATTTAGTAAGTTGATAATTAACATAAAGTGTAAGAAATTTATTATTTATTTTATAATTATTTATATTTATTTATTTTATTAATTTAATTTATTTATTTATTTTATTTTTTTTACTCTAAAAAATTCTAACTTACATTTGTTAACAAAAAATCCAGGAGATCAATATGAACATATGTATTTTAATTTATTAAAATAGCTATTGTGATGTTAGTTATATTAACAGAATGTTTATTTAACTAAGCAATCACGCAGTATGGCTAATCCATAAAGCACCTATAGGTGATAGCCGGTGAAGAGCCAACTACCTACTAAGATTATCTCATATACTAATCTACTTTTCATAGAAACTTCAACGCATGGAATACCTACGTCACCAAATTTCAGGCTTTAATACGTTATAACAACTATAAATCTATTTTAGGGTGGTGGGGTCCACCCTTTGGGGGGGACCCCTGGGGATGTCGTAACATCATCCATGACTAGGGTACGTTATCATCTAACACCACTCCAAATTTTAATCACGATACGATAACTTCTAACTTATATAGATATATGTCGGAGCCTGAGGGGCGGTGCGGTGCGGTTGGGACCGGTGCGAGAAAGTGCAGTGCGGACTCGGAGTCGCGGACGCAGGCGCCAAAAGGCGTTATTTAAAAAAAATCATTACAGATAGTGATCACTTCGGGTAGATATCACTTACTATATACAGAGCCGGCAAAGCCGGATGTCGTTGAACCAATAACAGCTAATACTATAGGTCGGAGCCGGAAGCAGGAGACGAGAATGGTACTGAGTTAAAAGATCTAGGAGTGTAACGTAAAACGTTCCTTACAGGAAAACGTTTTCGACTTCAGATTACGTTTCTCTTCGAGAAACGATCTTCGATTATAATCCGTGAAAAAATAATTTAATAAGTGTAATAATGTGTTTATGTGTTATGTGTACGCGTGCGCGCAGCGCATAAGCGACGCGGCTCTCTTTACTCTCTCTCTCTCACGATCGTAACACCTGGAGTCGATGATTAGCTGATTAGGCCTTAATCTCAAATCTCGGTTGGAAGCCAAATAGGTTAGGTTAATTAAAACGCGGGCGTAGCGGCTACGCTCTCGGGGAGAGGTACCCCCTATATATAACATCCTACAGACTTGATATTTACACGGATTCGAGCTTATGCCACTATTACATACATTATTACCAAGTTTCAGACCTTATATATCTCTATCCTTCAATATCGAAAAGGGTGGTCGAGGTCCGGACGTCGCTAGAACAATTTTACTACTATAATTATATATATATATATTATTAATATATATTTATATATATATATATAATAAAATATATATAATATATATATATATAATATATATATATATAATATATATATAATATATATATAATATATTATATATATATATATATATATATATATATATATATATAATAATGATATATATATATTGCAAATAATATATATTAAATATAATATATATTATTAAATGTCACCCTCATCAATAAAACCAAAAGTATTAATAAATTAATCCTCATACTAATAATATATATATATATAGGAATACCGCCCTAATATAATAGAATATAAATAATATATATATATATATATATATATATATAATAATAATATATATTTAATATCTTAAAAAAGACAGGAAAAAATAAAGAAAGGAAAAGGTAAAACAATTTCGATGTATATCTCAGTTACCAAAGATTTAATAGAACAAAGAAGAAAGATGAAGCATGGACTAGGAAATGTAGAGAAAGAATACAATGCTAGGCTAGATACTAAATCATTTATAACAGAAATAATCTTAAGTAGTAAGACATTGAAGGAAATTCCAACAATTAGTGAGTAGATCAACTGGCTTAGACAGAAAACAATAAAATCTCTAAAATAGCAATCTAAACAATGCATCTTGCCTATAGGAATAAAGTTAATGCAGTCTTGTCATTAATAAATGGAATTAAAATATTAAATTGAAAGAACGATAATTAGAAATAAGAATGTGGAATAATTTTAAACCGTAAACTTTACAAAAGTAGGGAGCAGATGACCCTTAGTTTGCAAATGGATTAAATTTTGAAGAAATTCTTGTAATTTCTAGTATATGGTAAGTATCATAAATGAGCAACAAATTGTTATGAGAAGTGAAATGTTCCAGAATGAGGTCAATGGTAACATTAACAATTAGCAATTATTTTAATAAATAGAGGTAGGGAGACTAAGATGAAACCTTATTGATCAAAATATTATCACACTACTCTAGAGTTAAAATGTTATCTAATTCTCATAGACGATTATGCGAATGTACTTTACTCTTGTTTCAAAAGAGGAGACAACACGATATCTTAAAAATAACTACTACGTTCAGTACCATACTTCTAGGTAAAATGTATCTATACAATGAAGTTATTTTTCATAAATAAAAATTATATAACCAATAGTTAAATAACAGTTACAATTGGGATTACAATCATAACCACACCACATGGACTGATGGGCTCCGCTAATTAATGGTATTATAGTACGTGAGACAGGATTATCTACAAGTGGATCCTAATATAAACTTTATGGAAAAGATTACAAAGTTTGGAATTCAATTACCACATATGCATTGCCAATCAGTAGCCAATGGAAAGTACATTTTGGCTCTGCCGAGCATTAAGCTCGGTTTGTAATGCACTGGGCAATCATATGGATAAACAACAACTATATCGAAATTCTAAAGGATATTTATTCGAGAGCAGCTTTTTCCTTTTTACTATACACAGAATAAAAAAAACAATTGGAGGAGAGGAGTTTTAGACTAAAGTGATATGATCATCTTCCAAACTATTCAACACTGCTGTATATTGTAGGAAGTATATATTATAGAACACTAGACCTAGGAATCAAACAGGAATGAAAGTAAATGGTTAATTATCTGAGTTATCTTTAGGTTTGGAAACTAAAAAACCATGGTTGAAAATTTAGGCATAATCGAAGTGTGAAAGTAATGTGAGAGTTAAAAATGATAATATATCAAAAACTAAGAGTAATGTAATTAAGTTTGTAAATCCCAAGCCCATAAATATCGGAAGTACAATACTGGAAAAAAGGCGGAGTAAAGAATATGTGTATTAGGAACTAATTGATATTCACATTGGGGGGGGGGGGGGTGTAATAAATGAAATTTAAAAAAGAGCGAAACTTGTGAGATAGTGACAATGTGACAGGAAGCAGAGAAGGAGTCAGCATTTTTTCAGGAGGCAAAAATGCCCATCTATGTTTGGAAAAGAAAAGTATATAATGAGTACGTTCTTCCTGTCATGACGCATGGAGCGGAGAACATTGCCTAAATTCAAATCAATTTAAAAAGTGATAAAGTGCAACCCAGAGAAATCGGAGAGATACATGGTGAGAAATAACCCAAGGAAGTAGACAATATGTAAGGAAACGACGTTAGATTATAGGGAGAGAAAGTAACAAAGGTGCAAATGGACGAGAAGGTCAAGTGAAGACGTAGAGAAACATGAAACAGAGAGTAGGACAAAAAATACAGTAGATGGAATTATTGGACCACATACCCAAGACAAGAGAAAGCAGACTTGAGACATGCGACCAACCCAGATGGCAGATTGAGAGCAAATTGATGAGGAAGTCCCCATAGAAAGGAAAAGTAGGTAATGGCAGAAAGGATAGACAGAGTATGTGGAAACTGAAAGATGAAGGGAAGGACGTTGATGGTCTTGCAGTGGTCAGATATGGAATATAAAGCAGATAGATAGAGTGAATAAGATAGAGGTAGTAGATAATAGATATAGAGTATAGTAGAGAGTAGGAGAGAGAGAGAGAGAGAGTATAAAGTAATTATATATATATATAGATAGCGTATAATATATATAGTATAATATAGTATATATATATATAAATATATAGTATATATTATATATTATTATAATATATATATTATATATATATTATAAGTATATATATATATATTATAATATGATAGATATATATATAGTATATAATAGTAATAAAATATTATAGTATATATATATATAATATATATATATATATGTATATATATATATAATATATATATCATATATATATATAGTATATATATATATAGATAGTATATATATAATATATATATAAGTATAAGTATATATAGTAATATAGATATATATATATATGATAAGTAATATATATATATATAGAGTAAAAGTTATATAGATGAGTATATATATA
>JABUQX010016423.1:15000-20000 GCA_015478945.1 Trachelipus rathkii | reverse complement strand
AAACTTTTATTTATTTTGTTTTGTTTCTTTAAACATTATGTTTTTACTATAAAAATTTTCATTTATTTTGTTTAATTTGTTTTCAAATATTTTGTTTTTAAACTAAAAATTTTATTCTTTTTATGTTATAACTTAAAAAATTTGGCAGATTTTTACATAGCCTTAAATCAGTAAATCAGTAATCAGTAAATCAAACTGCCTCCATACCCTCATACCATCTATTGATCTATTGATTATTGATCTATTGCTTTCTATGATCTATTGATTCAAAATCATATTTTATATCAGCATGAACACAAAAACTTTTTAATTATTTTTGTTCTGTTTCTTTAAACTTTTCGATTTTTTACTAAAAATTTATTCTTCTTATGTTATTATAACTTAAAAAAATTTGCATGTTTACATACCTTAAAAGCAGTAAATCAGTTAAATCAGTTAATCAAACTGCCCGCAGCTATCCCTCCTACCCTTCTGTGATCAATTGATCTAATGATCTATTGATCTACTGATGTATTGATTCATGTCATATTTTTGTATAACAAATAAAATAAAAAAATTCTTTATTTATTTGTTGTTGTTGTTGTTTGTGTTGTTGTGTTGTTGTTGTTGTGTGTTTCTGTTGTTGGATAATGTTCTTTGGTTGAGTATTGAAGTTATTCTATCTATTCTTGTTTGCTTTGATGTTGCTTTTGTTGTCGTTGTTGTCGTTGTTGATGTTTAAATATATCAAACGTTCACTATTAAATGAAATATCAACACTACCCTTTTAGAAGAAGCTTCTAAAATATGAATGTTAATTTTCACATTAAACACTGTAATATTGAAAATTAAACTTATAATATATATATATTATATATATATAATATAATATATATAATATATATATATAATATAATATTATATATATATATATATATTATAATATAGTTAAATATATATATGGTATTATTATATATATCATAAATATGTATATAATTTAGATCTATCTTCTTATTAATATAAAATTTTTTGTTTAGTTTTCAATATTACAATGTTAATGTAAAATTAACATTAATATTTTAGAGATATGTTTGAAAAAGTGTTGTATATTTTCATTTAACTTGAACGTTTGATATATTTAACAACAACAACAACAACAACAACAACAACAACAACAACAACAACAACAACAACAACAACAACAACAACAACAACAACAACAACAACAACAAGCAACAACAACAACAACAACAACAACAACAACAACAACAACAACAACAACAAAACAACAACAACAAAACCAAAACAAAAGAATTTTATTTTTGTTTATAAAAATATAAATGATCATAGATCAATAGATCAATAGATCAATAGATCAATAGATCACAGAAGGGTAGGAGGGTAATGAGGGCAGTTTGATTAACTGATTTACTGATTTACTGCTTTAAGGTATGTAAACATGCAAATTTTTTTTAAGTTATAAACATAAAAAGAATAAATTTTTTAGTAAAAACAAAATGTTTAAAGAAACAAAAAAGAATTTATTTTATGTTATGTTATACAAAATATGACTTGAATCAATAGATCCATAGATCAATAGAACAATAGATCAATAGATCAATAGATCATGGAAGGGTAGGAGGGTGACTGGTGGGCTGTTTGATTAACTGATTTACTGATTTACTGCTTTAAAGTATGTAAAAATGCAAATTTTTTAAGTTATAAACATAAAAAGAATAAATTTTTTAGTAAAAACAAAATATTTAAAACAAATTAAACAAAATAAATAAATTTTTATAGTAAAAACAAAATGTTTAAAGAAACAAAACAAAAATTAATAAAAAGTTTTTGTGTTATGTTATACAAAATATGACTTGAATCAATAGATCAATAGATCAATAGATCAATAGATCAATAGATCATGGAAGGGTAGGAGGGTAGAGTGGGTAGTTTGATTTACTGATTTACTGATTTACTATGTTTAAGGTATGTAAATATGCCAAAATTTTTTTAAAGTTATAACATAAAAAAATAAATTTTTTAGTAAAAACAAAATATTTAAAGTAAATTAAGCAAATAAATAAATTTTATAGTAAAACATATGTTTAAAGAAATGCAAAACAAAAATATAATAAAAGTTTTTTCGTGTATGTATACAAAAATGACTGATATCAATAGATCAATAGATCAATAGATCAATACGATCAATAGATCAATAGATCGAAAGATATCATGGAAGGGTATGAGGGTATGAGGGCAGTTTGATTTACTGTTTAACTGATTTACTGCTTAAGGGTATGTAAAAATGCAAATTTTTTTAAGCTTATAAACAAAAAGAATAAATTTTTTTAGTAAAAAAAAATATTTAAAGTAAATTAAAACTAAAATAAATAAATTGTTTATAGTAAAAACATCATGTTTAAAGAAACAAACAAAAATAAAATAAAAGTTTTGTGTTATGTTTTATACAAAATATGAAGATTGAACAATAGATTTAGTGTATTATAACATCTAATAGATCAATAGATCAATAGATCAATAGGATAAATGAGGGTATGAGGGTATGGAGGGGCAGTTGATTTACCTGATTTACCTGATTTTACTGCTTAAGGTATGTCATATCAATTCTTTTTAAGTTACACATAAAAAGAATAAGATTTTTTAGTAAAAACCTAATGTTTTAAAACAATTAAACAAATAAATAATTTTTTAAGTAAAAACAAAATGTTTAAGAAACAAAACAAAATAAATAAAGTTTTTTGTGTTATGTTATACAAAACTATGGTCTTGAATCAATAGATCATAGAATCAATGATCAATAGATCAATAGATCAGCAGAAGGGTAGGAGGGTAGGGAGGGTGGAAGTTTGATTAACTGATTTACCTGATTTACGCTTTAAGGTATGTAAATATGCAAATTTTTTTAAAGTTATAAACATAAAAAGAATAAATTTTTTAGTAAAAACGAAATATTTAAAAACAAATTAAACAAAATAAATAAATTTTTATAGTAAAAACATAATGTTTAAAGAAACAAAACAAAATAAATAAAAGTTTTTGTGTTATGTTATACAAAATATGACTTGAATCAATAGATCAATAGATCAATAGATCAATAGATCAACAGATCACAGAAGGGTAGGAGGGTATGGAGGGCAAGTTTGATTTAACTGATTTACTGATTACTGCTTTAAGGTAATGTAAAAATGCAATTTTTTTTAAGTTATATAACATAAAAAGAATAAATTTTTTAGTAAAAACAAAAATATTTAAAACAAAATTAAACAAAATAAATAAATTTTTATAGTAAAAACATAATGTTTAAAGAAACAAAACAAAAATAAATAAAAGTTTTTGTGTTATGTTATACAAAATATGACTTGAATCAATAGATCAATAGATCAATAGACAATAATCAATAGTCATGGAAGGTATGAGGGTTATGAGGGGCGAGGGCAGTTTGATTTACTGATTTACTGCTTTAAGGTATGTAAATAGGCAAATTTTTTTAAGTTATAAACATAAAAAGAATAAATTTTTTAGTAAAAACAAAATATTTAAAGCAAATAAAACAAAATAAATAAATTTTTATAGTAAAAACATAATGTTTAAAGGAAACAAAACAAAATAAATAAAAGTTTTTTGTGTTATTGTTATACAAAATATGACTTGAAACAGTAGATCAATAGATCAATAGATCAATAGAATCAATAGATCATAATTAGATCAATAGATCATGGAAGGGTATGAAGGTATGGAGGGCAGTTTGATTGTACTGATTTACTGATTTACTTGCTTTAAGGTATGTAAAATCTGTAAAGTTTTTTTAAGTTATAAACATAAAAAAGAAATTTTTTTTAGTAAAAACAAAAATATTTAAAGCAAATTAAACAAAATAAACTAAATTTTTTATAGTAAAAAACATAATGTTTTAAAGAAACAAAAACCAAAATAAATAAAAGTTTTTGTGTTATGTTATACAAAATATGACTTGAATCAATAGATCAATAGATCAATAGATCAATAGATCAATAGATCAATAGATCATGGTAGGGATGGAAAGGTAGGAGGGCAGTTTGATTTACTGATTTACCTGATTTACTGCTTTACAGTGATGTAAACATGCAATTTTTTTAAGGTCATAAACATGAAAAGAATAAATTTTTTAGTAAAAACAAAATTTTAAAGAAAACAAAACAAGTAATAAAAGTTTATTTGTGTTTTGTTTTCCAAAATATGATTTGAATGCAGTAGATCAATAGATCAATCAATAGATCAAAGATGAACACTAGAATCAATAGATCATGGAAGGGTATCGAGGGTATGGAGGGCAGTTTGATTTACTTATTTTCTGGTTTACTGCTTTACTGATTTACTGATTTACTGCTTTACTGATTTACTGATTTACTGATTTACTGATTTACTGCTTTAGGGTTTGTAAAAACGCAAATTTTTTAAGTTATAAACATAAAAAGAAATAATTTTTTTAGTAAAAATGAAAAAGTATAAAGAAACAAACAAATAAATAAAAGTTTTTGTGTATTTATACAAAATATGACTTTGAATGCAATAGAATCAAATCAGATCAATAGATCATAGCATCATGGAAGGGTATGAGGGTATGGAGGGCAGTTTGATTTACTGATTTACTGATTTACTGCTTTAGGGTATGTAAACATACAAATTTTAATAGAAGATATGACTTGAATCAATAGATCAATAGATCATGGAAGGATAGGAAGGCAATTTGATTACTGATTTACTGATTTACTGCTTTAGGGTATGTAAAATGCAAAATTTTTAAGTCATAACTTAAAAATTAAAAGTTTTTTTATAAAAACAAATGTTTAAAGCAAATAAAACAAAATAAATAAATTTTTATAGTAAAAATAAAACAAAATAAATAAATTTTTATAGTAAAAACATAATGTTTAAAGAAAACAAACAAAATAAATAAAAGTTTTTGTGTTATGTTATACAAAATATGACTTGAATCAATAGATCAATAGATCTCAATAGGT
>JABUQX010016423.1:0-10000 GCA_015478945.1 Trachelipus rathkii | reverse complement strand
TGAATGCATGTATTATGCATAATTATATCCCTGTAGATTTGCTTAGAGGGGTTATAACTCCGATCATAAAAGATAATTATGGAGATTGGACTGATTTAAACAACTATAGACCTATCATGATGTCGTCAGTTTTCTTAAAGTTGCTTGAGTATGGACTTTTAGATATTGTAGAAAATTATATATCCTTAGACGACAGACAACATGGATTTAGATCAAAATATTCAACAGAAACGGCCTTATTCGCTTTAAAAGAAACAATAGCAAATTACATTAACGATGGATCTTCGGTTTATGCTGCTTTTTTGGATTTAACAAAAGCATTTGATAAAGTAAATCATGGTATCTTATTTAAAAAATTAGAATCTATGCACATTCCGGACATTGTGTATAATGTTTTGGTTAGTATTTATTGTAACCAATTTGCATGTGTTAAATTTAAGAATGGTATCTCAAATGAATGGCTTATAAGAAATGGTGTTAGACAAGGTGGAATTTTGTCACCATTGTTGTTTAATATTTACATTAATGATCTTATAAAAGATATAGTGAAAAGTAGAATAGGTACCAAAGCAGGAATCTTTATGTCGAATATAATCATGTATGCAGATGATTTAGTTTTGTTAGCTCCATCGGTAGATGGCCTTCAAAAACTATTAAATATTGCAGAAAAATCTATTTCTGATCTATGTCTAAGTATTAATTTATAATAAAAGTGGAGTTATCAATTTTTGCAAAAAAAGTAAGAAAAATAAAGAAGATTTACCTAAATTAAAAATATCTTATGGTTTTTTAAAAAACTTGAATGAGATTAAATATCTCGGTTTTATTTTAAATGAAAATTTAGAAGAAGGGGCAGACATTAAAAGAGCTAGGGACAAATTCTTAGGAACGTTTAACGTTTTATTAAGAAGATTTAGTTCGTTAAATGTAGATATATTGTTATATTTATTAAGATCTTATTGTATGCCTTTTTACGGAGCAAATTTTTGGACTAATATGTCAAATAGTAGTCAAATATTCAAACAATTTGAAGTATGCTTTCATAATGCTTTAAAAAAAATATGTAAAGTTTCTAATAGAATTAGTAATCATCTAATATGTAATTGCTTAGATATATTAATGTTTAATCATTTTTTAAACTACCTTAAATTATGCACTGTTTTTAGGTTGCTTAACAATTCATGTTATTTTATTAGAAAAAATACTTTATTTTTTAAAGCAAGTAGCATGGTGAAAGACATCGAAGGGATATTTATGAAGACATATGGAGTTATTGAATTTCTATTTACAAATGACCTTGAATGCTCTAAATGTCAAACGGAATTTTAAAACAATTTTGGTTTTTTTCCAAGACCGCAGGAAAAAAAAAAAGAAAAGACAACCCTATGATGAAGCATGGCATATATTAATTAAAAAAACTCCACCATTGTATATTAAATTTTTAACTGTTTTTTTATTTACTTTTTAATATTTTAATCTTATTTTACTTCTAAATGTACTATGTTTTTACGTAGAATAATTTAAAATCCTTCTATATATCTTCTATCTAAATAATTATCTATCCATGCTTATCTATCTATCTATCTATCTATCTATCTATCTATCTATCTATCTATCTATCTATGCTATGCTTCTAATTCATATTCTATCTATCTATCTATCTATCTATTATCTATTTATCTATTATCTATCTATCTATCTATCTTCTATCTATCTATCTATCTATCTGATCTATCTATCTATCTATCTATCTATCTATGCTATCTATCTATCTATCTATGCTATCCTTCTATCATATCTATCCTTTCTATCTTCTATCATCTCTTTCGATTTCTTTAAAGTAAGATAGAAGCAAGTACCTTAATAATAAGGTTCAATAATTCCCTGAAACTTGTCTTAGTCATTGTTCAATAAAATTTTACATAAGAAAGCAAGTGGTGTTCAGAGAATGCAAAAGAGGGACTCATATATCAATGAATGAACTTTAACTGACATTGATGTTTTTTTTTATAAATAATCTATAATTTCTTTGTTATGCTCGCCGTGTTTTTTTATTAATATTTATCTTGAAGAATTTTTGTACCCTGCTTTTATGATATGACTTTTTTTCGTTAAAGAATGGTTTCGTGTCGATATTAATGAATATCGGAAATGAAAATTGGGTAATTGTTGAGAAATTGGGAGCTGTTAAGAACAACTCAATCAAATAAAAGCAGTAAGAGATTAATAAAAGCTTCTACGTAACAAACTTATAATCCCTTTCATTATAAACTAAAAAATGATAAGTATAGAGTTAATAATATTTATTAAAATAAGAAGGAGTGATTGAGAAGTAGGAAATATTAAGTGAAAGAGGAATAAGTATCCATTGCCGAACGACCAATCAAATCAAATATACCAGCAAGATCCTGAAAATATAAATGAATATGCCTTAAAGTATAGAAAAAGGAAAACATTTACTATAAGAAAATTATTAAGAAATATGACAAAATTAAGTACAAATCTGTGTGTAAACATAAAAAGAAAGAAGGTAAACAAAGATTTATGCATGTTGATATAGGAAAAAATCCAGTAAAAAAGAAATAAGTATAAAGAAGAAATGCAAAACAATATGAAGAAATAACAAAACATAAGTAAAAATTAATAAGTGCAAATTCCAATTTGGCATTTTTCTGGCTGGCCCCATTTTCACCACCTAAAAAATGACAAAATTCAGAATTTTCATTTTTTGAATATATAAACACCAAAATGTAGCTTTTTTCCCTCTAAATCGTTGGTTTTTCTGTTTCTGTACTGTAGTCATTCTTTCAGAATTTCACATTTTTCAAAATTCATGAAAATTCAGTTTCTGACATTTTTGGTACGGCAACTTCCAGAAATTTTTTACTGAATTAATAGCTAGAATAGGTATATCAGATTCGGACAAAGTAAAACGATTATTAAAAAAGGAATCTAGTACTTTTTCGAATTTTTGAGTTTTGTGCTCAGCGTCCACCACAATTCAAACCATTTTTTGAATTCAGCTGAATATTAAAATTGCGATAAATTTTTTTTGTTCTGGCAAGTGGATGATTATATTTTCAGGGCTTTTGTAGCCGGAGGAGTGCACAATTTTTTACTATAGAATATATTTCTTTGTAATATGACATTGGGGCTTTGATTGTTCTGAACAAATTCCCGAAAAAAAAATTTTCAAAAATATTTTTAAAAAAATTCTTTAGAGAGTTTAGAAAATTATTTAAGTAAAAAAATGCATCTTTCCGATTTATAGCCCTGAAAATTTCATTCACTTCACTTGAACAGAAAAAATATTATCGCAATTAAAAAAATCAATAAATTCAAAAAAAATTAAAAATGTTGGAAAATTGGTATGGCTGAACACAAAATCAAAAAATCGAAAAAATACTTCTGCTACTTTTTAGAAATAAAATGGAAACCATATCTATGCATATGCAAGTTTGAAGTCAATTTTGGTTACAAAAAAAATTCTGAATTGCTTCGAGAAATGTCAGCAGAAACAGAATTTTCAGGAATTGAAAAATTGAAATTCCGATCAAGAATACATACAGCACAAAAACACGAAATCAAGTTTTTAGAGGCAAAAAAAGCTACATTTTTAGTGTTATATTAGTCAAAATCGCTGAACAATCAATTTTAGATCCATTAGATGGGTGAAACATGGGCCCAGCCCCAGCCAAAAATTGCCAAATGACTTGCCCTTAAAAAAAATACTAATGAAAAACAAAAGAGGGTAAAATAGAATAAAGGACTTAATTTAATTAGCCGATACTTTACTAAAAAAATTTAAATAAGGTAAAAATATCTAAAGGGAAAAATTTGAGATTAAGTAACATACGTAAATTAAATTTAGAAAAATTAATTCTTCATCAAAGAAACGTTGACACCTTAAATAATAAGAAAGCAAGAATTTAAGATCTTTCATCAACACAATGTTTTGATCAAAAAAAATCTCACCACTTTAAAGTCATTCGAAAAATCTAATTTCCGAAACTAAATAAGAGCAAAATCCTTACTTGAATCGATAGAGATGAAATACAAAACTATATTCATTCAATAAAAATAAAATAAAATACATAATAAATAAAATATAAAAATATTTTATTTTTCTCTTAATTTCCTCATTTAATGTTTCTACATTAAAATTTTATATTGAATTTTTTTCGCAGATCAATTTTTCAAGTACTATCAATTAATATAATTTGCATTCTTTTATAAATCTATAATATATATTATATATAATATAATATAAGATATATATATATATATAATATTATATATATAACATATAGGTAAGAAAATATATATGATAGAAAATATTTATAAATAATTATAATATATATATATTTAGAATATATAATATAATATTATTTATATATATATTATATATATATATATTATTAATTTTATATAATATATATTATTATATATATCGTATATAGAAATAATTTTTCCCCTAATTAAAATAGTAATTTAATATATTTAAAAATATTTAAATTGATTATATATATATTATATACATATTATTATATATATATATATATAAATAATAATATAATATATATATATTAATATTATATATATATTATTTTATATATTATATAATATAGTATATATAATATATATAAATTATTTATATATATGATATATATATATACTATACTATATATATACTATAATATATATATATATTATATATATAATATTAAATAATATATATATATATATATATACTATATATATTATATATAAACATAAAATAATAGTAAACAATTATTATAAAAATATTCTATAAAGTCTTGTAAAAATTGCTTGAAATCAATTTGTAATTTTTTGGGGAAACTGAGCATATTCTTCTTCACAAATCTTCTCCATGAGTAAATGAACTTAATAATTGTTTTTAAAGTAAGTCTACTGCCTTGTAACCAGGTGCTTTTACTATACATATAATTAAAACACTTATTCTTTTTACACAGCCAATATCAATAAATTATCTCTCTTGGTTGCCTAAGAAGCCATAGAATGTTGTAATACTAACTTAAAATTTAGAGAATTATTTAATGAAAGCGTTGAAAAATTTCACCTGCATCAATTTCCGAGTATTACTATATGTTTATCAACAACTCCAAATTTATACTCAATACCACATTTTATTACTTGGAAGAACCTATTCCTGTCAATGATAAATAAATATAGAGGATAATTAAATAAATAAGCTTAAAAGGTGGTCTTGAAATTTTAATCATATGAGAAGCCCAAAATGTTAAAAAACCAAGTCATTTTTTTAAATATTTAAAAAAGTAAAAAATAATAAGGAATACCAAATTTCAATATTACTATTTTTTTTCGTTCCGGTATATTCCTAAAGGACCTTATTATTATATTTTATGTATTATATTATTATTATTATTATATATTATTATTTATTATTATTATTACGATTATTATATTATTTACTATTATTACATTATTATTATTATATATATATTATTATTAATTATTATATTATTTATTAGTATTATTATTATATTCTATTATTAATTATTATTTTTGTATTTATAATTATATATTTTTTTTCAAAAATAAAGATAATAAAATATAATAATAAATAAATAAATACATAATATAATAATTATACAAAAATAACATAATATAATAATAATAATTAATAAATATAAATGGTACTGAAAACAATAATAGTTACTAATAATGCAGAAATAATATATTCTTAACTTGCCAAATATGAAATACCCACTGTATCAGAACTTTCATACCATATAACTATAGTAGCAATGAGCAGAGTGTACTAGAACTGTCATTATATATTTCGGCAAAATTTATAAAATTAATAATAACCTCGAAAGGCTGTAAAATCCTAAACCATTAGAAATATGATCCACACACTCCCACCTACCAAACCACATCCAAATTAACATCTTAAGAAATTTTAAGATGTTTCGAAATTTCAAATTACTCCACTCTACTCTATAAAAATATAATCAAAGAACATATATAAAGTAACTAACAACTAATAGAGAAAAATAATTATGTCGGTTATTCTTGGGCAGAAATTGAATTTTAGTAGAAAGAAAAATCTGTTTCAGAAACACGCGAAGAGAAATTACAGAATTTTGGACACGTAAATCAAAATAAATTTAAAATTAACGATAAAATAATCCAGTGAAATAGGTATTGGATCTGTAATGAACTTAACTTATAAGTATACGCATGATACAAAAAAGTCAATATCAGATGAAAAATGCAATCATGCACTTATCAGAGTTATTTATAGGCCTTAATGTGCTATTAATTTTTTTTGTATATAATAATAAACGCTAAAATAGATTAATTTTATCACTACCTTTATTGAAATTGCTCTGATTTTATGATTTAATTATAAGTTAGTCATCGATCTATGTATAGCGACATGCTCACGTTTTTGGCTGACTTACAAAAAAATGCCCTAAGGCCTAATTTTACTGTAATACAACCTATTTTTGACCTTATAATAATCAAACGTTCAGACCACTAAATAAAACCTTCATAATATCTTTTCAAGAAACATATGGCAATTATTCGTTTTGTAGAGTTGCCGACTTATCATTATCATATTTTTAAAATAAAGTGTGTGTTTAGTGTTCTAGTTATTATCGAAGGTTATTTTTTACAAAATCTGTGAGCTCTAATTTCAATTTCGTTGAATAGTTGATATATTTTTCTCCATGATCCATTCACAGAAATATTTTACACAAAAGGGCGAAGTGAAGTTTGAAAATTTCGCAGAACTTTTATTTATTTGTTTATTAATTTTAAATTTGTAATAAATTATGAAAAGGAGAAAATGTCATTTTTTTTTCATATATTTTAAAAAATTCTTTGTTATTTATTTAATATTGATAAATTTTAACCACTATATATATATGTATTATATAATATATTATATATATAATATATAATATATATATATATATATATATATATATTATATATATATATATATATATATAATATATAATTCTTAATATATAAATATATATATATATATAATATATTAATATATTATATATATTATATATATATATTATACATATATAATATCATTTATATATATGAGAACGATCTCCTGCACTCGTCTACTCGTGCTACTCGGCTCAGCACGATACATTATAGAAACGATCTAATTTTTGCAAATTTCATAAATGTTACGATAAAATTCTTATTTATTAAATTTTAGTAATAAAAGAAATAATACATAATATAATAATATATGATATAAAAAAAACGAAAAAAAGGGAAAGAATAGCGCTAAATAATGCTTTAACCACATTAAAACATAGCAATAATCCGTTCCCAATAGCAATGTTGGATCTCGTATCTTTGAATTATAGTATAAAAATTATTTATATCAATGTTTATAATAGATAGTATTAAATACTATACATAATAAATAATATTTATATACAAAAAAATATTTAATAAAACAAAAAATAATAAAAATCATTACTAGAACTACTTTAATAAATAGGAAAAAAAGAAACTGAAAATAAAAATTTTTATCGTGAATCAACTATAGAAAACGATTTATAAAAGAAAATGAATTTAAGGTATCTATTTCAGATTTGATAATAAAATATTATATAAAGAATAAATATATATGAAAAGTAAATTAGTATTTGTTATATAATTCATAGTATATATATATAATATATATATATATATATATATAGATATATAGTATATATTAGATATATTAGAGAGAGAATGAGAGAGGGAGAGAGAAGAGAGCACGCAGTAGTAAACATATAACACTTATAATATATAATATATATATATATATTATATATATATATATATATATATATAATATAATATATATATATATTATATATATAATATATATAGATATATATAATATTAATATATAATTATATATATATATATATAATATATCGATTAT
Organism: Trachelipus rathkii; assembly: GCA_015478945.1. Classification (NCBI taxonomy): domain Eukaryota; kingdom Metazoa; phylum Arthropoda; class Malacostraca; order Isopoda; family Trachelipodidae; genus Trachelipus; species Trachelipus rathkii. The sequence continues at coordinate 2,025 of JABUQX010016423.1, read as the reverse complement.
TATAAGTAAGGGAGACTTCAGCAACAACGTAATCCGGAAGTGACAACCGGATGTTCAAATGTACAAAAGAACATTTTGCAAACATTTTTGTATGTGTTTTTACGCTTGAGCGTCAAATTTAGAATTTACTATATCGCGAAAATCTAATTTCCGAGTTGGCTCGCATTTGAGCTTTAGCCCAGGCCACCTGAAATGCACCGCTTGGCAAACCCAATGACACTTTCTGATACGTTGCACAGCAACCGCTCCGCCACCGTGTTCGAAGTTTCGGTCATGGACAATCATGCTGGAATCTCTGACTAGGAGCTGCCCGTAATGCGGAGAAAATTAGTAATGATTTTCTCCATCTAACATTGCACGTCAATGACGGGGCACGGTCTAGGGGAAAAATGGCCTGATAGATGTGGGGCACTCCCAAAGGCTGTAAATCTGCTCCAACTCCGGAGATATGCATGGACCAGAGTTGTTATTCACCGCTGTGAAGGCCTAGTTTCAGAAATCTTGTAGACTTTTTCAGTGGGCTCTTTGAACGTGAACTCGGGATTTTCCTATGATAAAATAACACAAACTTCTCTGCAGCGAGACAAGCTCCCTATTCAAATTTAACATGACCTTGTCATTCGAAACTGAAAACCGGGGACGACGATGCGTGCAGTCACTGGCCTGAGTATATGCCTAAAACGGCTTCGATCCACCGAACTTCGAAACTCTTCCGCCCGAGTATTCACAAATGCGCCCCCCCGTAATTTGACACCTCAGCGTAAATCGGGCCGAAAAACATAATTAGATCTAGGGATTATAAGTTTGAGAAAAAATGGGTTTTATGTCATTATGATAACGGATTGCAACCTCCGTGGATACGGTCTTTGGTTGCTGGAAGCGCCGCCTTACCATAATATATAATATATATATAAATATAGTATATATTATATATATATATATGTTTAATAATATATATATATATATATAAATATATATTATATATATTATATAATATATTATATAGATATATATATATATATAGATAAATAATTATATATAAATATATATATATAAAGAGAAGAGAGAGAGGAAGAGAGAGAGGAGAGAGAGAGACGAGAAGAGAAGGAGAGAGAGAGAGAGAGACAGAGAAGAGAGAGAGAGGAAGAGAACGAGAAGAGAGAGAGAGAGATCCTTGTACAGATCTGCCCAATAATTAACTGAATATTTTACTCACTTACCATAAAGAAGGTAAAGAGAAAGCTCTTCGAACTTGCAATGCTCTCAACCAAAATATCTCTATACAGACCAAAATTTTTATTAGCGTGAAAATTTAATAATATAAAAAACAAGTGATGTATACGTCATCTAAATACAGCTGAAACTCGTACTCGTGTTAAAAAGAAAAGATCTCATCGTGTTTTCGTTCGGTTTATATGGAGGTGTTGTACGATGAGATGCAAATAATCATTTTTTTTGTGAAAAAAGTGTTAAACCTCGGATAGTACTTGTACACAACCGTTTGTTGGTGTTAATTAACACTTAGTCAGGACTCTTTCCATAGTCTAACATGACCTTTCAACGACTCAGCAACCGACACATAAAACAATGTACTACTCAAAGCTTCTAAGAGACAAGGTCCCATTTATATAAATATATAATTTTGTGGAAACTAATATATATTAATATATAAATATATAATACATATATATAACTATATTATAATATTATATAAATATAAATTATATAATATATATAATATATATTAATATTATATATTAATTTACGAAGGAGAGGAGAAGTGAAGCAATATAGTTCGTAAAATATCAATATGAATCCAGAATTCTCTTATTTTGTTTAAAGAGATAAATAGTAATTATTTCTTGTCCTTTCCCTCTTTTTTTAGAGGGAGAGAGTCTTGAGAGAGGGTTAGGAAAAGCAATGAAACGTGATTGAAAAGATTTTTTTACTCATTTGTTGCAGATTTGATCAAAGTTAAAAAAGAAAAAAAGAATTGAAAAAAAACATAATTAATCATCTCTTCTT
>JABUQX010016422.1:0-40733 GCA_015478945.1 Trachelipus rathkii | reverse complement strand
GTATTCGGTTTAAAATTTTTGAAACTCTCTTAAACTCATTTCCAGGATCATCTGAAATCTCATTACCTATTTTAGATCGTCAGTATGGTTTTCGAGGCTCGTGATTAATCGGTGTAATAATTTTCGATCTCACTGAATTATTGTTTTCTGCCATTATAGATATAATGAGGAATCTTGTGTAATGATATTTGACATGTCGAAAGATTTTGACCAATTACGGCACTGAACATGTAAGAAATCATTCATTTCTACTAGAAAAGTATTGTTAATTTATTAAATGTAGTAATATATAACTGACGTCGAAAAACAAGAACGTAGAATGAAGAAGCAACAACGCAAAAGAAATAACAAATGAGGAGCAAAGCATATTGAGAAAGATCAAATCAATTGATAGAAACAAAAGAGATGAATGCGTCAGATTTTCTTTCTTTTCTATTCAGACAAATGTAAATATATAAGGATGAAAAATTCTTTAGATGAATTTACGGAGAACTTATACCTGCATATATATCATAATTTTGTATGATAATATACTTGTAAAATTGTCATATAGTTATATATATATACTATATATATATATATTTATCTATATATATATATTAGAATTATATATCTAATATAATATATATATATATATATACATTACAATAATAATATATAATATATATATATATAAATATATATATAATATATATATAGTAGTTGTACTATATATATATATATATGCTATATATTTTAGTACTAGTGAATTGTTACCTATTAGTATATAAGACTATATAATACTGCTATATATATAGTATATTATATATATATTTATATACTAATATATATAGTAGTATATATAGTATAATATATAGTGTATATTTATATATGACCATCAATAAAGAAAGAATTATTTTTCGTAAAAATATTAATTATATATATTATAGTAATTATATATATATCTAGTTATATATTACTATATATATTGTATATATATAGCTATATACTATACTATATATACTATATAGTAATATAATATAATATTAATATATATCCGGGCAATTTAGTAGATGTCTTGTGTCGTCATTTGTCGGGGGAACACCTATGACCGTTTGGGAAGGCACATTATGAATTTTATACTTAGAGAGGGAAGGTTCCCAGGACGAGATTTTATTACTCTGGTTTGACGATCCAAATTTTGTTTTTGAGGGATATATCAGATGGACGTGCTGATCGGAGTAGGGTGTTAATATTATACGCGAAGATCGTTCTTTGGGTTAATTGAGTATGGACGTCTTTGATAATGGAAAGTCTGGAGGTGGCTGAGGGGTGGGTAGAGTTTGTTGTATATATCAGAATAGTATATAGATGATGTGATTTTATTCCTTCTTGGTGCAGGGGGCTGCTGTAATATTTGATGTAGGGGGTGATCTGGTAAAATTGATTTACTGTAAAGTTGGCAACTTATTATGTCTAGATGGACTTAGCAAAAGGATTTTTGTTTTAGTTAGTAAGTAATGGATAATTGTAGAAGGGAGGCAGCCCGTTATTATTCTGAGAGCTTTATTCTGTACAGCTTCAGGTTTTTGTATATTGGTGTCTGTGATAATAAGGGTATCCATTCTGTTAATGGATAGTTTTAAAAGGGACGAATCTATTGCCGACTTTCTATTGATAGGGTCTCTTTGTGTTGATCAAAATTTGTTCCCGTAAGTGTTTTCATCGGGTTCGATGTATGTATGGTTAAAGAGGCAATATTTTTTATGTGATGGGTGAATGTCATGTGTGACGAAAGTCAAAAAAGGGTGGTGGGATGTTTATTAAAAGTTTATTGACATAAATGTGATTTTATGTATAGTGGAAGTTTATTATTTGAGAGAATAACTGTGTTATGGATATCTGATTATCTTCTGTCAGGTCTGAAAAATGTGATAGAAGACTTTTGAGGAGAGAGTCTTTCTGTTTGTTGATAGCCATTGCTCTAGTATGCAGTGTGTTTAAATATTGTTGCAGTTCTTTACTAGCTATGTTTATAGGAGGATATATATATATTATATATATATATATATGTAACATTATAATATATATATATATATATATATTATATTATATTTAGTATATAATAGTTATATAATAGTAGGTATTATATATATATATATATATATATTTACAGTGTCATATACATATATATATATATATAGTAGCAATCTATATATATATATATAAATAATAGTATATACGGTATATATAGTATACTAATAATAGTCATTATAAATACGATATATGTGATTATATAATAAATGATTATATATATATCTATATATATTATAGCTATATATATATATATATTTATCACTATTATTATATATATATTAATAATATAATAATATATATATATATATATAAATGAGTTTATATTATATTTATATAATAAAAGTATTATATATATATATTCAAAAGGAACAAATTCAGACTCTCTAAGCGCATGCGAGTACCAATGTTAGCTTTTCTATCCAATTATATTCTGAATTGTGCTGTCCTAACATAAGTGTAATTATAATATGTATTAAATCGTCATTAAAATGTGAGCATGATAAACGACGTTAGAACGAAGCAGCTATTTATATTATCACCATGGAAGTAGATGAACTCAACATTACGTCCTTCAATAGCTCTTTTATGTTTCAAATTGAGCTCCGCTTTAACTAATAAATAAGTAAATAATATATACTAATATCATATATATATATAGGTATATTAATATATTATATTATATATATATATATATATTATATTATAGTATATATAGTAATTATAATATAACATATATTATATATATATATATATTATATGTATATATATTAGATAGGATTATATATATATGTGTGGTGTGCCTGATGTGTGTGTGTTGTGCGTTGCTCGTGCGTGGATGTGCGTGGGTTATGTGTTTCGTGTGGTGCGCGTGTTGTAGTGTGTAATGTTGTCCTGCATGTCGTATGTGGGAGTATTGTGTTTTCTTTGAGCGTATGTTGTGTAATTTAAGCCTTCACCTTTAAGATGTATCTAATTTATGTTGAGTGTAAACTCTTTCCCAAGAGAAAAATAACGAAAGTAATAAGATACTCCAACTTTTTATTGCTCGGTTTCCTCCATCTTAATCTTATCTCTTTGTTTCTTTATTAAAAGAATTTTTGAAAACTTTTCTGCATTCAAACATAAAAATTCTTTGAGCAATATTTTGGATTGTTTAACGCATTACAGCTTAATCTCATGCTTTTAATTTCAATTTACAGACCTAGAGTATATTAATATATATATATATTATATATATATAATATATATATATATATATATATATATATATATGTATTTATACTATTATAGTAGTAATAATTTATATGTATCATATACTATAATATATATATACTATATATATAGTACTAATATATATATATTATATATATATATATATATTACTTCTTGTCTCAATAAAACCCTGAATTTTATCGAATTTTTAATTCGACAATGATAAAAAGGTTGTTTTCAATGTCTCAAAAACTCAGCTCATCCATCATTCGATTAGAGATAATCTTTCACACAACTATGACATCTTCTTTAATAAACACACAACTCAAACCTTTATCTATCCTTAATGTCCTTGGCGTTACTTCTTTCCGTAACCTTAATTGGAAGGATTAAATTGATTCTCTTTAAACAAGCTTCTTAGAGTTTGAGTTTTCTGGGGCGTTTTCAGAATTTCTTCGTGCAGCACCAGTTGCTTGCTCTTTATAAGGGTGTCGCCTGACCCCGTATGGATTATGCCTAACACATGTGGACTGGTTCCACTCTCACGGCTCTTCTTTTAAAGGTGGGAGTCTTGGACATTTCGTTTTATTAACTCTCCTGCTCTAACTAACTTTCGCCAGTGTCTTTCTACACGTCGTATTGTTGCGTCACTCTCTTTATTCTATCGCTATTTCAATTCTTCAATAGCATACCTTCTCTATTAAGACGGATTTGCTCGACAAATCTTTCTGCACAGTTTTATCCTTTCTCTATTTAACTCTCTGACTCCAGACATAATCGCTAAGCTCAATCGTTTATGTACTCCACTGTATAAATGTGGAACACACCCACTTTACCTATTTTCCATACTACCTTTAATTTATACGCTTTCAAACGCGGTGTATCGGATATTGTCGGTAATTAAATTGGATCTGCTTCTGGAACTCCCTCAACTCTGGCGGAATTAGATATGTGAAAGTAAGAGCAAACAAAAATATAAGTATTTCAATATTCAGTATTATATTTTCATAAGAAAAAAAAGGGTTAATAAAAAATCATAATTATTCACGATTCCTGCGCATTCTTACGGAGCCGTAGTCTAGAAGCGCATCTAATTTTCTCTTTCCAGATATTCTATTTGAACACTCTAGCATTAAGACTGAGGCCTATCGCATTGACTTTAGATACAGAAAGGATGTAACACTATGAATAGAATATTGTCTGACTTCTCACTAAATAATAAGAATTCAGAAGTGTATATTGTATTATAAACAAAGTGATGACCACATTTAATGGACAACAAAAACACGTATATGGGGTGTATGATCCGTTCAGATGTTCGCATTCCTTTCGATGTTCCTTAGCTTTTAAGCGAAACAAACGAACAACTTAAAGGCAAATTTGTTCGCGCGACCGCTTCATATGACTGCGCAGCCACTTGGTTGATGCAACCTGTTTGCGATTTTTAACTATCAATCATGTATTGGATAGATCGGCCTGGTTTCCAGTATGTCAATTGTTATACAATGTTTTATGAAAAAAAAATTAGGAAATTTTTTTAAATGATTCGCCAAATTTTTGTAGAATTTATTTTAATTATGATTTTCTTTTTTTTCAGCTACCTGTTTAATATGAATTAAATTTCTTATCGGAATTTGATGGGAGAAAAACCATAAGAAAAATCTCGCTCAACCATTTATAAATCTTCTTTCAGAATTAATATCCTACAGTTATTCCCATTTCCGTCTTTTGACAAAAGCACTATTCAAATTTTTTCATCCGATTATAAATTTTTTGCTCCAAAGGAAGTATTCGCCCCAACCATTTCTCAATCTGCGATCAAAATTAAAATATCTTGAGTAGAAAAAATATTAATGCGCAAAGGATTAATTTAGTCTAAAATCTCTTATTGACAAAATATATTTGAAGTCAAACTGTAGAAGTCCAATCTGAAATTAGTTTAGAAAAAAATCATAATTCAGATTTATTTTATTTGTCTTTATTACAATTTAATAGCAATATGTTTTTAAAAGTATTTTCTTTTGCTTCAGACTAGAGTATCGTACAAACGGCATCCAATAGATTATGAACTTTGTCATATAGAATTTCAACAATATCTTGGTTAAGGTAAGAAAAGAAAGCTACTCGGCGATGTTCTTCAACAAAATTTGTTGAATGTACAGGTTGCTGTTCAAATAGTATTGACGAAAACGAGATACAGATATTTGGAGGTCCTTATGAAGTTTTCACTAATAAATAGACAAAAACTATGTTGTCGAAATACCTAAATGTTGTAATACGTTGCAATTAATAATATATAAATTTTTATATATATTATATAATAATATTATATATAATTATATAGATATATATATATATAAGTATATATATATAAATACTTCCACGTTATAAAAATATGATTTCCTTATATTTTTATTCATTTTTTAAATTGGTTTCAAAAAATAAATAAAATAATATATTTCTGATATTTTTATTTATTTTAAATTTGGTTTATAATATATATATAATATAATATATACATCTATTATATGGTGTGTCACGTTATGTGAACGCTGAGTCCGAGAATTTGAGCTTCATATCCAACATCGCTAAAAGAATGATTCATATCTATCGCCTAATTATGGAAAAGATTTATTATTTTACTATTATATTATGTAATTATATTATTATTTCCCTACGGTTTTTTTATTCTTTTAGGATTCAAGTTTAAAGCATTATTTTATTATTAAAGGAGGAACTGGAAACATATTAAAACTCTATATATTAATTTTTTGATAAGTTAAATAGGCGAATTCTGAGTAAAATATTTATATTAAACTTAACATTATTGTATGCAAAAATATTATAAATTTTATTTGGTAATTCTTGGATACCGCAAATGATATATACGTTATAATGTTAAATTATGTTATAGGCCTTTTTGGACCTAATCACTCGTGATATAAATTCTATAAATTATATAGAGTTACTTTATCTTTTGTCATTAGCCACTTCGTTCAACTTTGTATACTTTCTTCAGAATTGAATTGTTAGAACTTTTAAGGAATAGATCTTTATCACAGTGAGATCATTAATCCCCTAGACAAACAGAATTAGATCTTTATTTACAAGAACCCACAAAGCAATCGGCCCTTCTTGGCAAATTGGTTGGCTGTCCGAAAAGTTCTATTTTCTCTTGACTCTTTGTATAACTATTCTGCACGATGGACCTACAAGCGATAGCCAAAATAGCCAAGGATCTTGGCTTTAAGAACAAAGAAGCTTAGAGTTCATCAAAGAAAGTCAACGTGCTTCCGCCGAAGGAAGCCGAACGCCCAAAGCGGTCTAAGAAGAAGAGGACTGAACGTCATTAGACGAAGCGAGCGGCTCAGAATCATGAACTGGAAACGTATCAGACTTTCAAGCGCAATTACAAACACCTGTTGTAAACAACGGCGGCAACGGTCACCTCAACGTAAGTACCTAATCTAATACCTTCACGAGGCTCATGACGAAATGAATGCCTATATTAAAAGATTTTGAGTTTATGATATCAGCTCTAAATGGGATTAGGCCAGGCTTGTGTCTAATTTATTTTAACGTTCACTCTTCTGGCGCGCCCTGAATCGATATTCGAACCTACCTATCCGAAGTGACTAACTTTGCTAACCTCAAGCAGCAACTATTATCTGAGAAATATTCCAATACGGAGAAGGATATCGAATTAAACCTAGCGGATCGTCAAAAGATGCTCACGCTATGCTTAATATATAAGTACGTCACTGATAAAATTCATTATGCTCTCGCTGAAAATATTTCCAGGCATGAGAGTAAAATTTGCAGCCCTCGACAGACGATTGCCATATACATTCATTTCAGCCGTCCTTCTTAGCGACAGAAGGCAAAAGAATATAAGTCGACGGGGCCAACGTTTGTATTCTAGACTGCGCGAGATTGCGGAGAGAGGAGGTCTCAAAAATGAAGCCATGAGACCTGTACTCTTCCATCCGTAGAACGGAAGATAAGCCATCTCAACACGACAAAGATGCAAAAAACACACAAAATCACGATTAACGATGGAATCTCCTTACGACGTCAGAGCTCAACGGAAATTGGAATGTGCTATACAAAGTAACACCAATCCACAGCAGTAACGTTACTGCTCCTGTTGTTTAATTAACGAAGAAGTCGACGAACGTACCGATAAATTTTCATCCATGAGGCAAATTAAAGTAGAAAGAAAATCCTTACCTAATTCCTCACTGTCATGTCGACAAATCTCGAAAGTGAACAAATACCCCTTGACATGGAAAGTAACGGTCACGATCCACCAACCAACGCCAAAAAAACCAAGCAGCCCACGCCCCCACAAACCTACCCAACAGAACCCCACCAACGCGTCACGTTTTAGGAGCAATACTCGATCCGCAGTGAATTTTAGATATATACTATAAAACGCAACACTTTCGATGAAAGACAATTTATTCAGGGACTTTAGGGAAAATGAGATAGTACCGGAACACTTATTTTTATTGAAAACATCTATACGAGAGGTAGAGACTCTAGTTAAGACGCATGACGCAACATTGTATCAGATCTAACGCAATCGGACCCACATAGAACGCTACACGTCGGACCCAAGTCATCGCGTATAGAAGGTAGCTGCGATATAGCATAGATAACTGAGCAATGATAATATAGAAAATCGCAGAATAACCCAGTGTCGGATGTGATCCAGAGAGCAGCGTACCCTAGTAATAATCACTGTACACAATGACGAGTCCCCCAAAACGGTTAAAGACCCGGATTCTGCGACCCTATACAACAGAAAGATGAAATCCACACAAAACAAAACCCAGGGACAGTGTGATACTTCTAGCCATACCAAAGCACCTAGACTGCAAAAAAATCCAGCACATGCTCTCGTACCAAGAAGGACAAAAAATGATCTTCGCACTATACTTCCTTATAAATCTTTGATAGACTTTCGCTTAAAAGATTCTTTCAGAAATTCCAGGGGACAAGTTCATCTAAAATGGATTGACACAACTGTTTAGAATCAAAATCAGCAGCAGCCCGGACATGCTTAAGCATTTTCACAGTGAGAGAAAATCGAAACTTAGCTTATGTGTCAAGATAGACCTTTATTGGTAAATTCTGGCGCTGCAAATCAATGCGCACCCATTGGACATCTACCATTTTTTTCAGGTGTCAGATGATGTGAAGAAATTTAAAAAAGTTTAAATAAGCTAGAATCCTTATTTATCGATAGCTCATATGTAGCCAAAGCCGATCCGACATGAATATACCGAGGTGTTTATCTGCGGCAATCTTTACTAACAACACAACCACTCATCTGTACAACAAAATAATGAGGACAACGAACACCTTAACCATAACATTGTAGAAAACTTCCAGAACTATTTCTCTGAATTTTCACCACTCATCTAAGTATTACATCTAAATCAACAAGAGCTTATACACTTGGGGCCCCTTAACAGGCATTCCTACAGCCAAGTTCTATTTAAATGCTCTCAAGATGTTAGTGCCTTCACACGATCCACTCACCGGAAGTTTTCTGACGGCAGCTCTCCCTGCTACTAAAGTGATGCGCAAATTACATTTAGAAGAACACCAGTATTTTCTTCTTTTTATCCAGGGCAGCAGCTTGAATCTTTCACTTCGAAGTTGTGATGTCTTTACGTTTTGGCTGCGCAAAAATCTTGGCTTACACAGGTTGCCTTGACCTCGAGTGACGAACGTTGATCCCCTGAGCCTAAACGAGAATTTCTTGTTAGATATAATATTGATGGCAAACATTTCAAATCACTCGTGGCAATTACGTTGCCTGATTATTTAGTTCGTTATAAAAAAAAATATGTTAAAGCGATCATAGCGGCATAAAACACGACTATATGCTGGAAGCTGTTTACCTAAGTGGCCGAGACCTATCAATCTCTAATGAGTTAATAGAGATATATAATTCTTCATGGGGCTTCCCTCTATATGCCGAATGAACAACCTTCATCTGCGACCACACTTGGACGAATGTCTTGAGACTTTAATGCTGAGTGGGAAAGATAAGTTGGAATTGGTTTCTGCACGGTATGCGGAGATTCTTGATTTTACTTTGAACATCATTTGTGCCCTTCACAGTGTGGTGGAGCCATTATTCATTGTTCGTCAAGCATTGACGAATGGGACAGTTCAGAGCGTTGCAATTTAAGAAAATTACAGATCACAAGACGTCATGTCATAGAGATAAGAATTTCTTTGAGCATTCACTGACACCATAGAAAGACAATTTATTGGAACATTAGAAATTCGCTTTATCAAGATGGGTCTAAGACCAACATCATTACTTACTTTCTTTTGTTAACCTTTGATTGAAGTGATACGATTTCTTTGTTAGATGCAAGGATGTCCTATATGATCTAGAATAAGGTCCGAATACCAAAAACGGCTCAAGGATTTGGTGAGTGGAATCATTACAGAGAACAAAGAACGAAGAGACTAGAACTTCGAACGTACAAATGGATAAACCTGCAACGCTGAACAGTAAGAATCAATTGCACCGAGTACAAACGCAGGTAGAAAAGCCACGAATGAGTTTCACTTCTTGCGGTCCCAAGATTGTGTGATACCAGAAAGACCCCGAACTCCAGAATAATGATGATAGTAGTATGAAGCTTCTTCTCAGCTTCGAGAAGAACAATGACTTAACGGATTAGCTATAGTTGCATTCATTGCGTCGTCAACGACATTAGAAGTGCCAAGACGATTGGATTCTATACCCATGTCTTTCTTTAGAAGGCACGCGCTGTGTGTCACGTTATGAGAAACGCGAGGCGAGATTTGAGCTGTCAATCCTCCACATCGGCTCCACACCTGCTATCCACATATCTAATACCGACTAAATTTTGGAAGATTTATTAGTTTCTCACTTTAATTCGTCAATATTATATATTATTCAAAGACTAGTTCAATGTTCTGAAATTCTGAATTCCAACCTCGGATTAGCATTTAATAATTATTATTCAACCAAGGTTAACCCTGATAATGGTTTAAACCTCCCTATATCCATTAGATTTTTTGATTCAATTTAAATGCGATTCTGACGCTAAAAATTATTTATAAACTTTAAACATTAGTTTGTCATGCAAAATTTTATTTAAACTTATTATTTCGGTATCTGGATACGTCCAGAATATATATCTAATAGCTATACTGTTTTAAAGTTATGGATTAGGGCTTTTTGGCCTAATCTCGTGCTAATAACATCTATTAAAATGAATTTATGTATAGAGTACTTTATCTTTTCGTCATTAAGCACTCACTCGTTCAACCTTGTAATCACTTTCTCAGATATTGAATTTTAGAACTTTATAAGAATAGATATTTGCATACTTCATCTAACAGTGATTCATTAATCCTAGACACAGAATTTAGATCTTTATTACTAAGTACCACGCAAGAAGGCAATCGCCTTTGACAATACGACTAAATACCTAATAACTCATACCATTATAATACAATACATATATAAGTATACCTATATATACATGATAGCTATATAACATATACTATAATATATATAATATCATATTAATACATATATACTATATATACACTAATAGCTATCTAGGCATTATATATAAGTATAATATCACTAAATATACTATACGTATACTAATATATATTTTGAAATTATTTTTTTTACATAGTATGTCGGACCTTAAGAAAACCATGGTCCTCAAAATATTTTAGTATTTATAATGGTTGGTAATGATTTTTTATTTGGTAAAGAAAACTTAAAAATTTATTGTTGAAGGGAAAAATAATAGATTGTTGGTATTTTATGAGCTTCAAATTGATTTATTTTCAAATATTTATTTTAATTTTATTTGCTTTATTTCGACCGTAAATATTTTATTAGTTATGTGTCACGATAAGTGTTGGTATATACATAACTACTGATATTAATATACTAACCTATACATATACTACTATATTACTATATATATATAATAATATAATAGAATATAATATATACTATAACGTATACATATATATATATATATACTCAATATCATATTAATATATAACTTAATAATACTAATATAATATAAATAATACAATAATGGATAGTATCACTCATATTACGTGATAATACTATATATATAAGATATGGTCAGATTTTTTTAAAATCCTCACAGTATGTAACTAGAGAAAGGCAGGTCCTTACAGTAAATACAAATTATATATTTTGGAATCAGCGGAAAATTTTAGGATGGGAATTAACTGTGTTTTTTTTTTTTAATTGGTTTGGTTTTTCATCAAAATTACTTTTTTAAAATATTTCCCCCATTTACAGGGCTCGAGCGGACGGGCTACCCCGGACAGTTAAAGTACACACAAGTGTTTTTGGAAGTAATTTAAATATATATTATATATTATATATAACTATAAGGAAATAACCATAGGTTAACACCGCAAAAAATGGACCAGAGAATCCGGAGGTCCATCGGCCTCTGCGTGGAGACTGGGGGGCATATCCACTCGGGGATAGGTTATCGGAACCCCGCTCCTCTATGGTCTTTTGCAGGATCGAATGTCGCGGCGGTTCTCCCGACCAGTCCCTCGGGTATGAAACGTTCCCTCTGTCCCCGTGGGTCACGAGGCCCCTAAATTTTAGGTGAAATAATTTTGTTTTTTTTCAAATTTTCGACGAATAAAAAAAAAACAAAACAAAATAAATTTTCAAAAGACAAAACATAAATAATTTCACCAAATTTTAGGTGGCTTCGAGCGACGGAACAAGTGGGCCGGGGACGTTTCACTACCGGGGGGATGTCGGCAAGGAACCCCCGCGACACAAAGACCAAGAGCGGGCGGTTCGGAGATATCCCGGGAGGGGATAGTCACCCCCGTCGTATCACGGGGAGGGCAGAGAGACCCGATACTGCCTCTTTGCGGTTACCCTAGCGTATCCTCTCAGTTAAAAAAAAAAAAATTAGTCAAAAACACTTCTCGTATTACTTTAACCTGTCCCCCTCGGGCTCGAGCCCTGTAAAATCGGGGGAAAAAAAACTTTAAAATATATTCGAAATGAATAAGCAAAAAAAAAAAAAAAAAAAAAAGTTAATCCGATACATAGAGGCTTGAATATGGTTCCAAATCTAGAATTGTTTTACTGTAGGGACTGCCGTTCTCTAGTTACATACGTCCACTAAAAAATCTTGACATTAGTATAATATATATATATATATGATATATATATTATATATTATCTATTATTAATAATATAATATATATATATATAGTATAGTAATTATAGGTGATATGTAAGGATATATAGTTATATGTATATAATATGTATATGTATGTAGGAGTTATTGACTAATATATAATATATATATATATATATATAATATATATACAAAACACCGTTAAAAAAATTAAAAAAAAGGAATTTAACAATATACAATTTGAAGCTCAAGAATAATAAATTAAGTTATTATCATAGCTCAATTTATTAATTTTTCTTTACTAGAAAGATGAACGCATTTATATAGAATTATAGGAAGACCATGGTTTACTTAAGGTCCCAATATTCAACTATATATCTTTAAAATTGCAACAAAGACTGATATAAGAAATCTGAGTTTAAATTATTTTATAATTATTTCTAGATTGAAAATCCATAGTCTGATTTTAAATACCATTTGCAAATAAAAAAAAAAATTGAAAAGGGCATATCAAAAGGTCTGATATGATGATAACTTTTATATATTAATCGATTGTCCTTTAATAAATTTGGAAATATTTAGGGGATATCTTTATTTTGGTATTTGTTTCATCAAAATCGAATGAAAATTAAAGATTTCTTGATTTTTGTTTACAAAAATATCAAAAAACATGTTAAAATTTATTAACCTGCTATAAGATATTTAATTTCATTTAAAATATTTTATCCACCTAGGTAGCAGAAATAAAATCTGAAGAAGTATTCCCCAAGTTTGTGGTATATAAAATGTATTTCCAAACTCGAATAATTTGGGATTCTTACCATTTATCACAAAAAGGAATATATAGTACAATCTGGGTTGTACGGGTCATTTTCGTTTTCAACCCACTGCAAGTGGCCCTTGGCTTGTATGTTATACAAACATTTAGTAAAACTTTAAATCATCTCAGATCATGAACATTTTCGGAATTGTGATGCTCATTATCCTGCAAAATAATTTAGGACTTGAAACTCTTAAATTGATCAATCGGCCCGAATCTTATGCTTTTTAATTCTATGGAAAATTAATATGAATTTATTTAGAAGAAAGAGTTCTAAAATATATATATATAAATATAATATATATATATAAGATACATATATTATATAAGATGAGATAATATGGATATACAATTTATATAAATTGTATATATTGATATATATATAATTCAGAAAAATATTTATATTTTATATATACATATGATATATTATTAAACAGAAGGTATGATAATATATATATATATACTATACTATATATATATATATATATATATATATATTATTATATTAATTATTATACTATATATATATATATTATATATTAGATATATATTATATATATATATATATATAGTATATATATATATATATATATATATATATATATTATATGAATTTATTTATATATATATATATATTATAATAATTATATAGTATATATTTATATAATATTATAATATATATATATATATATATATATATTATATTATATATATATATATATATAATATATATAGATATAGTATAATATATATATATATTATATATATATATAAATATATATATATATATATATTATAATATATATATATATAATATAATATATATATATATATATATATATATACCTAATATTATATAACTATATATATATATTAATATATAATGAGTGTGGTATGTGATATGTGTTAGGTGCGCTTGTGTTATAAGTGTGCAAATATGTTTTAATCAAAGTTACTTATTATAAAAATAGTTGTTATCTCCTGACTATTAACAATAAATTTTATATTACAGAAATTATCCATTCTGAAAAAACCATTCCCTCTTTACATCTATAAGTAATTCAATAATTAAAGTTGATAAAAATTAGACGACATTTCTCCTTTATTCTTTTTGGTATTAATATATAATATCGTAATTTTTATAAGTGCATAATGTTCTTTACTGTCCATTTACCCGCTGTGTTTTTCTTTCTTAAATTAATTCAATATTCCGGTCCATCTCATAACATAGAAAAGTTCACAAACCGTGATTGCACTTTTTTCTTTTTTTTATAGATGAAATTTTCAACACAGGAGCACAAAGTCGAGAATTTAATTTTGCTTTATTTAAACGATACAATAGCAATATCTGAAGAGAATTTCGCTATTTTTATTAGTGCAAATTGATTGAAATGTTTACAAATATTTACTCTTATTTAGTCTTCATTTCTTTGCAAGAAGGAAAAAATAGATTATTCATTCGCTTTATGATTAAAAGGAACCAACGATAATTAGTGATGTATGAGATACTTTTTTTTTAAGTAGATTACATTTCAATCAAAAATTTTTGAACATTTAAATTTAAAGAGACAAAACAAAATAAATAATAAATTTAGCTAATGAAATATAAAATTTTGCTTGAGCAAATCTTAGCATTGTGCACTTCACTTTTATTGATGTTTACATAAATATACATACATACATAATAAATACAGATAAATACATACATACATACTATTACATAAACATATATACATACTCATACATACATATCATACATACATACATACACATAATAATAGTATATCATATAAGTACTATACAATATAATACCTATACTTACCACCTATATATTATATATATATATAATAAATATTATATAATCCTATATACTATATATTATAAATCTACATTCTAACAATATATAGTAATTCAAATCAAGCTAAGTTATAAATATAAAATATATATAATATCCAATATATATATCTCAGCCGTTCTGAACCACACATTTCAAAAACTCAGTCAATGAGACACCTTGACAAATTCTCGCTCCATTATCCTTAAGCGTGATACGTAGCCAAATCCGTCTGACAACTACAACGTGACAGTACCCACTTTGGATCTCGTAATATCAAGGTTCATTCTCTGACCATGCCCACATTCCTCCCAACTAAGCGACATTAAATTTACTGAACCATCTTTACAAAATTCTTTCTTCAGATACTTCCAATATCTCACATTTCGCTTTTGCAAGTTGTCTCGTTAGCGGTCGACTATACCGAAACAATTCATCTTTAATGCGCTAACACCCGACTTATCCATCTTTATTCATTTGCCAAACCCTTTAACACACTTTTATTTATTATTTACCGTCAATTGATTCACCAATGGATTTAGTGTGCACAGAAAGCTCGTAGACTCACAAACCTCCTCTACACTCTGCATCATATATTTTAAAACGAAGAACTAAGGATTTAAATTAATACCTCATCGCTTTATTTTAACGTCCCTGTAGCTTATTCATTTCCAAATTCAGTAAAAGATATCTATTCTCTCTCTCTCCTTCTCTCTCTCTCAAACATATACAGCACTAGATTATATTAATAGATATAATTTTTATAGTTATCTTTATATATATATATAATTATTATATATTATTAAATAAGTGAGACGTATAAGACGTGCAATAAAAACAGTATTAAAATATGAGATGTGATTGGAAAGTACATTAAGAATAGAAAGGGATAATTAAATTTTTTTTAAAAAATGGTGACTGGCTCCAGACTCTGAGGATCGATACAACTAAGACGATATACAAAACATTTAATGTGATAAAAAGGAATAATGGATTGAACAAACTTGAGGAAAGAATTGACTTTTCTTACAATCTTTTTAGAATCTACTTCAATAAAATAAACTGCAACATGTTTTCTCCTTGAAATATAACATTTGCATCATTGAGTTATGGTAAAGTACTATGATTAAGGTTTATAACGGTAATTTCTCAAGCCTTATGAAGAAAATAAATGTTATTCATATGAAAATGGGTCAAATTTACAAAAAAATATGGGACAAGTAGCGATTTAATAACTGAGTTTGTAGGTCATCTAAAATTGGACGTTTTTTATATATGAGAAAATATTCATAATAATTATTCTAATTTATAATGCAGGAGGATTCAATTTGGTTGAAAAACTAATTCAATAGATTCAAATTTAATATATTATATTTACATTCATGACTCTAAGATTACGTCTATATATTCCTTAAAAATTATTACACTATTTCTATTTTGGATCACTTCCAAAAAAGTCACCTAAAAGTGTAAACTGCTTATTCTGATAATCTCGCCTTCACGACGTTTCACCAAAATTAAAATACTTGTGCTATTAACATCTCCTCTCTTAAATGGACTCTTTTTCTAATAAACTCCGGTATCTTCAGCATTTTGTACACAAAATACGTTCTGTTTCTTCTCCAATTCGATAACATGCTCCTACATAATTCATATAGGCCAGAAAAAAGTAAGAATTTATTAATATGTTTAGGTGTCTTTACTTTCCAACATTTTCCTAAAATGAAATTTCATATTTGTTTTTATATATCCAATATTTCATTAGTTGTTGATAAACCTGTTTAAATAAAAATAAATTTATTATAACTTTACTAAAAATTTTATGCTCAAATAATAATTTATCAATTACGAATTTTAAAACTTTATGCTAGATTTTTCCTAAATTTACACATTTGAAATTATTTGGTAATATATAAAATTGAGTTTTTTTACCTTCGTCTTCTCACAATATTTGCAAAAAATTCCTTCCCAAATCTATCCTTATTTCAATGAGCAAAGGTATTCAACAGAAAGAGAATTTTTAATTAATTTTTAGGTGATGCTTAAATTTCTATAATTTTTATAAATTTCCATATATATGTTTTATATATACCTAATATTTCATTTGTTGTGAGTGCAGAAATGTTTTAATAAAACAAATTAATTAGATTAAACAGCTTTTACTGGAATTAATCCAATTCATAAGTCGTTATCATTTAAAAGTATCGATATTTTTTACCTAAAATATTTAAACATTATTGATAATAAATTGGATAAATCTTAAAATTGAGTTTTTAACGGTAATTTTATCACCATTTGAATTAAAATGTTTTAATTGAAAATGCCTATTCAAAAGAAAGATAAAAAGTGAATTTATTATATAGTTTAGGTGTATTAAAATTGACGTTTTTTAATGAGAATTCAATATTTGTTTTTATACCAAACAATATTTTCATTAGTTGTGAAAACCTGTTCAATCAAAAATTTTAACTTCTAAATTACGCTTTTTTTTAAATTTTCACAATAAAATACGATTTTTCTAAATTTCATCTATTGTAAATTATTATTGTTATTATCTTATTATTATATTTTTAACGGATTTCTTCAGCATTTGAAAATAATGATGTTTCATTGATTTAAATGTAATTTCAAAAAAGCAGAAAAGTAAAGAGAATTTATTATAGTTTTAGGTTCTTAAATTAGACGTTTTTTTACATGAATGATTTTCTATATAATTGGTCGTTTGTTTACATATAGTGCACAATTTTCGATTAAAGTTGATGAAACTGTATTAAGATATCAAGCACGCTGATAATTAAGATATCTAAAAATACGCTCGATATATTTCGTGATGGACGTCATCTTTCTTAAATTTTCAACATTACAAATTATCAAATATGAATATACTCTTAATAAATATTATCATTATATAAATTTTTTTCATCTATTCATTATTTCTAACAACATATTATTGTAATATAATTTTTTGTAAATCTTTAAATATATTAGTACCATTTCTTATATCAACAAGGTCAAAGATAAATAGTAGCAAATCCAACTAAAGAAGTGTTACAGAAAAACTTTAATTTGTAAAAGTGGACTTTGATTTATAGTTTATTTTAGGTGTATTTATATATAATTTAGTGTATGTGTATTGATTTAAATTAAGTGTATTGATTAATTATATTATTTTATGTTTTATAATTTCAAATTCAATTTTAGTAGTTGAAAATACTCAGTTTAATATATATACATATTATTTTAATAATACTTATACTAATAATACACATACTTTTCATTATAATTTTATCTACATTAAAAATTAATTGAGTGATAACTCTTATATAGTTTAATTCTTTTATTTATCTTAATTTTATAATTAATAACTATTGGAGAGATAATATTTAAAAGAACTGGATTTTATAATTTGGGATATATATAACAAGGTGTATATATTTCTAACGGATTCGTAAAATTAAAATGGCTTGGGATCAATTGCGGTAGATGGCAAGATTAACAGAGATATAATGGCAATATAGACACGCGCAGAAAGTGGTAGTGGATAGTTTTATTTTGGTGGTCTTAAAATTGGCAGTCATTTCCTTTCGTTGAGATGAACATATTATCAAATATTTTTTTGATTTTAGGTGTAATCGTAATATAGAAACGCGAAAGACGATTTCATTAGTTGTGAAAAACCTAGTTTTAAGGAGATGAGTAGTCACGAACTATATTCTAAGAAAGTCTTACGAGGTTGTGTATATGTCTTTACTTTTGACAAGTCTAGTACATGAAAAGGGATCTGTGATTGGACATCATTAACGTAGTTTACGTAATTGTTCAACCATCGTGAATAAGATGTGGCTTAGCGTTTTAGATAGATTAGAATGTGTATGTTGTTACGGTTGATATGTGTTATCAATACATTTTAGAAAATAATGGTGGTTTCTATATGAAAATGACACAATTTAAAAAGGGTACAGGAAAATAGGGAAATTTATTAATAGGTTTTAGGTGTCTTTAAATTGACGGTTTTTTTAAAGTGGAATTTCAATATTTATGGTTATTTATATAGCCAAATTTTTCATTAGTTGTGAACCTGTTTATTAAAAAAAATTTAACTTCAAAAAAATTACGGCTTTTTCTTAAATTATTTCATCATTATATCTACACATTGCACATCACTGCGATTTCCTAAAATTTCAATCATATTGAGAATTATTTGTAATTTTAAAGGATTTAGACTTTTCTAGGTATTTTCAGCATTTGAAAAAATAAATCGTGTTTCTAATCTGAAATGCATCTTTATCACAAAGCAGAATAAGCGGATATTTAATAAATAGTTAGTTAGGATCCTAAAATTTACTATTTTTAATGAATTTCTAAGATATTTGTTTTTATATATATACCTAAATAATTATTCATTAGTTGTGAAAAACCTGTTTTAAATAAAAAACTTTTAATCTATTATATAAATTACGCTTTTTGCTTAATAATTTTTTCCATTACAATATTAGATATCACTTAAATAGTACAATTTTTCCTAAATTTCAACAATGACTAAAATTTATTGTTAAAATCTTAAAATGAGGTTTTAACGGGATTTTATTATCAGTATTGAAAAAAATAATGTGTTTCTTGAAAAAATGCAATTTTCAAAAAGCAGAAAAGAGTAATTTATTAATTGTTTACGGTGTCTTAAATTGAATGTTTTTTCTAATGAAATTTCAATATTTTTGTTTTTATATATAAAACAATAATTTCATTAGTTTTGAAACCTGTTTATATATAAAAATTTAACTTCTATATTACCTTTTGCGGTCTGTAGAAGCGTTTTCACATTACGCGGTGAGCAAACTCCCATATGGCGTAGCAGAGGCTAGGTAAATACGGCGTATCGCTAAATTTTTGGCTGGAACATCTGGTGAAATGTACGTGCGGGTGACAATCGTTACAGATGGGTTTTTATACCGGCGACTTCTTGTTTAGGGCATTGGAGAAAAATCATTGTTTCAATGAAATTCAATCTCAAAAGCAGGAGAAGGGTATGCTTTATGAGTATGATTGTTTTAGGGGCTGTGTTAAATGTACATACGTTTTGCTATAAATATGAAAATTATCCAGAGCTAAAGCGCCTCTTATATAATGATACAGATAACATAATTATATCATCTACGCTTGTGAAGCTACTGGTGTTTAAATACAAACAAAAATTAACCACATAAACCTGACCGAAAATTCCACGCGTTGTTGGGTCGTATTAAATATATTGGAACCATTGGGCAAAGGAGACTCTTGACAAAAAGATCGTAAAGCGATGGATGGTCTTTCGCCCTTTCTACATTTTCATGGGGCGCCAATCCTCATTATTACTGTAGTAATATGGGTTAGATTAGAGAGTTTATATTAACAGCGGGTTGTCTCAAATATAGTACAGAATTAAAGATGTGGTTTATTGAAAATGCTATTTCAAAAAGCAGGGATGTTAGGCACTTATAAATATAATTTAGAGGGAGATGGCCGTCTAAAGTTAATGGGAGGTTTGGTGTGCTCAATAGAAATTAAATTCTAGAGAATATTTGGTTTCTATAAAACACAGATCAAATGAGTCAGTTCACATAGGGTGCAAAACCGCGATTCCAAATAAAGGATAAATTTAGAGCTCAGGCTAAAATATATACCGACGGACTTTTCAACAATCAGTGTTCAACAACAAAACACGATGGTGGCTCACAAAAAGGTCAAGGCTAGTGTATAATTATCACTCTACTCGGAGGAAAAACTCAACCGCTTTGAGGCAACGCTCAGACAATTTTATCCAGATTGTTCATATCAAAGACAATGGCAGTGTGTTTAAAAAATTTAACTGGTTTAATTCCTTTAAAAATTGAGGTTTTAAAACGATTTTCAAGGCAATTTGAAAAATAATTTTTTCATTGGGAAAGTGGCAATCCAGAGAAATGGTGTGAAAACGGGAAATTTCCATAATAATAGTTTTAGGGTGTCAATTGACACAACATCACGTGGCCAGGCGGATATGCTGGTAAACTCCTAGCATAAATTTCACATATTATATATATTGATTTTAATATATATAAAATATTTCCATTTAAATTTAAATTATTTAAAAAACCTGGTTTTTTAATAAAAAATTATATATACTCTATAAAATTATACATTTCTTTTTATCTTAATTTATTTAACATATTAACAAATTAAGACCTCCTTTGATTAAGTACCTATGACATCTCACTTGGCTTTTCCACCCTCCAAGGTATTAGGGTGTTATTAAAATCATTAAAATATTCGGGAGTTATCTTATTAACCGGGTATTTTTCAAGCGATAAATAAATTTCCTGTTTCGTTTTACTCTTTTTATAATAATTTGCAAATTTCAAAAAGCAAAAAGTAGTAAATTATTATAATTAATATTTAGGTGTCATTAAAATTGACGTTTTTTAAGGAAAGTTTAATATATTTTGATTATTTTAATATACACAAATATTTCATTTAGTTTGTGAAAACCTGTTTTAAAACAAATTTATTAAACTTATAAAATTATGCTTTTATCTTAAAAAATTTATCCATTAATTACAAATTTAAAACTCTTATAAGTACGATTTTTCTAAATTTCAAACATTCTGAGTAAATGTCATCTGCTGTAATTCTTAAAGATTGGGAGTTTTAAACGGTATTTTCAGCATTTGAAAAATATTGTGTGTTAAATTGAAATGCAATTTCAAAAGCAGAAAAAGCGAAACTTATTAATATTTTTCGACGGTGTCTTCACAATAGAGTCACTGTTTTTAATAGGAGAGAAGGTTGTATCTAATAATTGTAGTAATATTTATAAAAATATACTCATATAATTTTCATTAGTTTTGAGAACCTGTTTTAATAAAAAAAATATTATAAATTTATATATTTATTTTATTATAATTATATTATATTTTTATATAACTACTAAAAATTAAACTGAATAACTCTTTATATCTATTAAAATTTTATCACAATTTACAAATTTATAACTCACTAAAAAATAAAGTAGATATTTTAACTCTAAATTTCCAACCTTTGAAATTTATTTGGTAATTCTTAAATATATAGTATATTTTAATTAGGGATATTTATTTAGGACAAATAATATAAATAAAAAATAAATTGTATAGTATTCATTGAATGCAATTTTGAATAATATAACAATCATCGCAATTGAATGAATCGATTATTGGTGTCATAAATTGACGTTTTAATAAACATATTAAAGTTCAAATATTTGATAATTTAATAAACAAATTAATTTCATATTGAAATTTTAAAACCTGTTATTAATAAAAAAAATTTAAAACTTCAAAATAAAATAAACTTTGATTTCCTTTAAAAATAAATATATCTTCACACGATATACTATTCAGTCTTCTTACATAATTTAGAGTCTTATACTTGAATTGCCAAGGATGAGCAACCAAAGCAATCTTTAACAATTTTATCTGTTATTCTTAAAATATAGTCTTTATATAAACGGATGAATTAATTCAAGCCAATCTTGTCGCTACTATATAATATGAATTTAGTGTTTTCGATGTGAGAAATAGAGACTCAATTTCAAAAGACCAGACTAAGCGAAATTTACATAATAGTTTAGCGATGTCTATATAATTGAGACGTATTTTTTAATGAATTTCAGATATTTGTTTTTAAATCACCACAAAACTGGTATTAGTATGAGGAGTGAGAATAAACTCGCATCTGTACAATTATAAAATCTTCTAAACTTCTAAACTTTACGTCTGTCTTGTGCTTTCTTTTCTTAACTTCCCTAATAACTATTATTCTAGGAAACGCCCCTTAGTAATTTGACAACTCGTTGCGAAACACGTGAATAGAAATATTGATCACCTAATATCTTCCAGACATGTTTTTAATATTCATGTTGCTATCTCAAGTGTTTAAACGTTCTTAACATATCTTTAACAATTACAAACCTCGGGAGTATTTTTCTTTTTCAAGTATATTGTGAAAATAAAATGCCATTTGGTGAAATTGGGTCAATTCTCAAGAAAACACACATAGAATACCTAAGGAGAATTCTTATCTGGTTTTTAGGGTGTTTGTAACTAAATTTTGATGAATATTTCCTAATGTTTTATCTATAAGTGTGTCTTGTTTTACTACTTTTTATATATAGACTATATATATTTTTTTATTTAGTTTCTGTATTGTAAAAACCTGTTTTATAAAAAATTTAACCTCTTTATTTTCTTACTTGGTTGTTTTCTTATATCTTTCTTTCAATTTACGATTTTCGTAGTCAAACTACTATATAAGTACTGATATTTTGTTGTTATTAAAGATATTTATCCCACCTCAGTTCTGGAAGCTCTTTAACTTCTTTAGTGTAATTCTTTAAAATTTGAGTATCATTTTTAAAACCGCGTATGTCAGGTCATGGTTTTACTAAAATAGAGTATCTGATTTCTAGATATGATTTACAAATTTTCAAAAGAGTGACTAAGGAACTCGTGATAGTTAGAATTGGGTTTAGGAGAGGAGAGTGTTTGTTAAATTTGGGACTTTTTTCATGATCAGTTGTCTATTAATTAATTCTTATTTTATATAACATTTAATATTCACAACTCATTTGCTTTTGTTATTAGTCTCGAATACTGTTTAATTTTAAAAAAAATTTTAACCTTCCCTTCCTAATTTACGCTTTTTCCTAGCTTATAAATATATCACCATTATGCAAATTTAGAACTCTTATAAATAAGTATACGATTATTTCCTATATAATTCAAACATTTGAAATATTAAATTGGTAAATATACTTTAAATAAATTATGAGTTTTTTACATCTTATTTTTCAGTCAATTTTGAATAATTGTTAATGTGAACCTCTGGGAACTAGGTCATTAATACAAAATGAAGAAAAGTTATAATTTAATTACCTATTTAAGGTGTACTAAATATTATAACGTTTTTTAAAATCGAAATTTCAATATAGTTTTTATATACTCAAATTAAAAATAATTTATCCATTTATTTTTTATTCCTCATTTAGTTTATTAAGGACTAAAATTACGTACTTTTTTTAAATATTTCTAATACCATTAATATTCATAAAATAACTCTCATTATCAAAAAGTACGATTTTTCCACAAATATTTCAATACATTTCAAATTATTTGTTTCATTCTTAAAATTGAGTTTTATAAGGATTTCAAGCATTTGAAAAAATAATGTGTTATTCATTGGAGAAATGGCAATTTATTCTAAAAGTGAGCAGAAAAGTAGAATTTATTACTTAATAGTTATTTATGGTAGTCGTTAAATTGACGTTTATAATAATCGAAGTGTTTCAATGATTATGTTATGTTTTAATATACTAAATAATTCATTATTTATATTAGTAAATAAACCTGTTTAATAAAAAATTTCATAACTTTCAAAAATGTTATCCTTTTTTCTAAATTTATCACATTACAAATGTTTAGAACTATCTTAAAGTACGGATTTTATCCTAAACTTCAACATTTGAAATTAGTTTTTAAATCTTATTAAAATTGAGTTTTAACCGGTATTTTCAGCATTTGAAAATTACGCATTATAGTTGCTTATCCATGACTATATTTTGCAATTAAGACTAGTGAATTTACTCTATATGCTTATCAGTATATTTAGGTGTCCTTTAAATGACGTTTTGTAATGGAATGATTATCAAATATTTTGCTTTTTATATTATCCGGAAGCACATATTTTACATATATTTGCTGAACCTGTGTTTGGTTTATTTTAAGCATTTATATTATCTCACAATCACGCTTTTGCCTTAAATTTTATAATCTTATAACATTGAGCAGAATATAAATGAATATAAGAACTATTTAATTACACGCTTTCATGACGAGCTTATTATAGTTCCTACTTATATTATATTAAATACATCTCGATTCTCACAATTAATATTTTTGGTATGTGTCTTTTATAGAAAAAGATTGTTGAGGAGGTTTTTAACGGGTCACCAGATATATATAATATTATTTCATAAAGCATTATGAAAAAGGAAATATCATAAATGTTGTGAAAGGGAAAATTACAATTTATCATAAAAAGCAGTAGAAAACCGAATTTATTAATAGTTTTAGGTGTCTTAAATTTTCACAGTTTTTAATGATTTCAAATATTTAGTTTTTAATATACCGAAAATTTTACTATATTATCTCATATCCTATCTGGTGAAAATATATAAAAAAATATGTAACTTCTAAAATTAGTTTTTTCTTAAATAATTATTCTACATTAAAATAAAAATTATAGCAACTCTTAAAGTACGTATAATTTTATATTCCTAAATTTCCAAACATTTGGAAATATTTTATGTTATAAATCTTTGCTAAAAATTCATATTTTATAACATGGTCGTCAGATACGAACCTTATTCAAAAGAAAATTTTATGTTTATATTTTTTTATAAACAATTTCAAAAGTCAAAAAAATTAAAAAAAAATAAAAGTTATTTTAAGGTTGTGCTTAAATTTTGATATTTCAATTTAAAATTATTAATTTTTTTTTATTAATATTAATTATTATTAAAAAATATTTCATATATATATTTTGTAAAATAATCTATTTAAAAACAAAATTTTTTAACTGCTAAATCAGATTGGACCATTACCTTTTCAATAAAAAAGGTTTACTATCTTCCAAAATTCAATCCAATCTTGTTATATAAAAGATACGCTATAGGCAATACTCTAAAATTTTCAAACATTTTGATAAAAAATTAAATTAATTTTATATAAATGTAAGAAATTATAAGTTTAATATATATTCAGAAAACATTTTAATATATCAGTTTTAAGCACATGTCATACACTCACCACATTACGAAGTTGAAATGCAAATAATACGAGCATGGTATTCCCACAAAAATTATTTATAATTTCATAAATTATTGTTATTTATTATTGTTAAATAATTTGTCTTTTTTTTGTATTAAAATTAGTATTGTTATTAATGATTAAATTGCTTAAGGATTTTTCTAGTAGAGATCGTCTTTCTGTTGGTAAGATACGTTTCTAGTATGTTGCACTGTTGTAATATTAATTAATAATTAAATTATTATTACAGACACTGTAACGAAAGATTCTATTGGTTATGTATAAATAGAATCAATGAAAATTTTTAGAACCTTTAAAAGTACGATTTTCCCTTAAATTTCAACATTATAAATTAATTTTGTAATTCTAAAATTGAGTCTCAGACTCTGGCAGCAATATGTTTGATAGAAAAATAATATTACATGCTCTTTCAAATAACATCCTAAATATAAATATAATAATACAGAAAATTGCAGATAATTATATTTTTTATTTTTTTTTTAATTTATATGGTCATTTTACATGATTATTTTCCTTGCTCTGACCCAATCCAAATTTTATTTGTTTTTTATAATATATATATTGTCATTAGTTGTGAAAACCGTTTAATAAAAAAAATTTACTTTTTTCATATATTTTTGCCTTTTTTTTTATACAAATTTTTTGAAGTCTCTCTAGTGTCGAGCGGAGTCATAAAGTGCTTTAATTATATCGACTGTGTAACTTATTATTCTAGAATATTATAACATTAAAAATTCAACACAATATATAGGCTATCAAATTGATAAATTATATGAGAAATCTTCATATATTCTAAGTTTGTGGTAAACGGTAATTTTATGCAAGACAATTAAATAAATAGATCAGAGTCACAAGAATATTTTTATTTCTCTATTTGCGAAATATACCTCATTTTATAAGTCACAAAGTTGTATGTTGTTGTGTGTGTTGAGATAGTATGTGTTAGTTTTAAGTGGGTGTGTCTGTAAGATGATGTTGTACGGTTTATGGTTAAGATGTAGTGTAAGTGCATTTAGGAATGTGTTGTGTTTTGTTTTGAATTGATTAATTATAATATATTTCTGATATTTTTCGAAAAAATAAAACAACAAATTTTTCGGAAATATATTATGATATTAAAAATGAAGTCCAGTAGATTACCGAGAACTTTTTATTTCTTAATATTTTCTTACACCACCGAGTATACATATTTACGAGCTCTATTTCCTTTGATACAACATGTTTATAATATAATGAGTCCTAAATTTCAAACATTTGAAATTATTTACGTGAGTATATATTCTTAATAATATATTATCACCGGGTAAATTTTCAAGGCAATTTGAAGAAATAATGCAAGTTTACTCTAATGCAATGCCATTTTCAAAAAGCTGAATAATTGTGAGCACAATTATAATGTGTAGTTTGTTTAGGTGGTCTTAAAATTGCGAACGTTCCTAGAACAATGCGAGCAAAGATGGTTCATATCAAATTGTGATTTTGTGGTGTTTATATTTATAGAACACTAGACCTATATATATATAATTAGTTTTGAAAAATATCGTTGCTATTAATGCATGAGGAATATTTTATCCGATCCGAAATCTTTTCACGATATTTAATAATTAACATATTTAACATTCAATTATAAACAGAGTAATAGAGTTCAGGACAACTGAGAAAAGTACCAGGATTAAAATAACCACTTAATACCAAAACAATATAGTATTATATTATGTGTTTAGTATGCGAGAGCGATAAATGAATATGAGTATAAATTTTATATCCTTTAAGGAGAGAGAAATTTTTTCAGTTATGTTAGGTAATGTAAGGTATGTTGGTCTTTTTTTACTTTCGGGGGTAAATTTTCAATAAATAATGCAGAAAAGCGACTATAGGAGAGTCTATTGTATTTAAAACGTGGAGTGAACTTAAAACAATATTGATCCGTATATTTTTTAAATGAAGTATTTCGCAAATTAAATTTCTGTATTATAATATGCCCATAAAATTATTTCATTTAGTTGTTGACAACATTTGCATATTTATATTGAGAGGATTACCAATTCTAAAAAATTTACGAGGGTAACACTTTCTGCTACTGTAAAATATTTTTCCAGCATTACATTAAGAACCTCTTAAAAAGTACGATTTTTTTCCTAAATTTCAACCATTGAAGTGTATATTTTGTAAATGAATAAATAAGTTTATTAAAGATATTATAACAATCTGAAGTATATTTGTTTTATTTTCTCTAAGAGAGATGAAAAAATATACAATATAATGATTTTATTCCTTTGCGAGATAGATCAGATTTGAAAAGAAAAATAGGTAGTGACATATGTTTTTATTAATAGTATTTTATACTATTGTCTCAAATATTTGGAGTATTCGTTTTTTCATATTGTCTGTATAGCTAACTGTAAATCTTGTCTGTTCTTTTTATTTGATATACTTAAAATAATTATCGTTCATCTTAAAGACTGATGTAATAAATCCTTTAGGTTTTTTAAAAACCAATTTTAAACCCCTTCTAAAATTATGCCTTTTTGCTTAAATTTTTCATAACCATTTTATTCTCAGATATTGTAATGAACTTCATATAGGTACGAAGTTCCTTTACTTATAATTATCAAAACATTGTGAAATTTGCAATAGTTAGTTTAATTTGTTATTTTTATTTATATAAAGAATTTGGGTGTGAGCTTTTTAAAACGTAATTCATTTTCACAGGAGGCCAGTGTGCAGAACAATATTAACTTGTGTTTCCGGAGGGGTAAAACTGCTACATTTCTACGAGAAGGCAGTAAAAAGAGAATTTATGTAATTGTTTCTAGGCCGTCTTAATATATGGAAATCGCTCTTGGTAAAAATATCCAAATTGTGGTTTCAAATATTTGTTTTTTATATAACCAAAAATATTCTGATCATTAGTTGTGAAAAGTCTGTTTTAAAAATTAAATTTATTATAACTGATCTAAAAAATACGCGATTGATATTTCCTTACAAAATCGCTTCTTACATTATTTTGATGACATTTTACAGAACTTCTTCGACAAATGCTACGGATTTTCCTGAAATTTCCAACATATATGTAGAAATACTCAATTTTTGTAGATTGCGATAAATTATGATGGTTATATTATTAACGGGTATTTTCAGCCATTTATACAATAAAATCATGTGTTTTCATTGGAATGACTTCAGAAGCAAGAAAAAGGATATATATTAATAAGTTATTTTCTCTTGGTATCGTCTAAATTTTAGACCAATGATTTTTTAATTTAAATATGTTGAATTTATTTAAAAATATTTATGTTTTTATATTACCAAATATTTTCTATTAGTGGTGAAACTCTGTTTTAATAAGAAATTTTAATCTTCTGAAATATTAAATCGCTTTTTCTATAATGTTTTCACCATTGCAAATTTAGATACTCTTAATATGTACGATTTTTCCTAAATTTTTCATACATTTGAATATATGTTATCGGTAAATCAGTTTAAATATTTATTATGTTTTTTTAACGGTATTTTCATCACTTGAAAAAATGAAATGACATTGAAAATGACTATTTTCATACATTATTTAATAGATAATTTGCATTAAGATATAGTTATTTTAGGTGTCTAAAATTTAACGGTCTATTTATAATTGAAATTTAATATTGTGTTTTTTATATCCAAATATTCCATTAGTTTTAAAACTCTGTGTTAAATGAAAAAATATAACTACTTAAAATTTACGCGTTTTTCTTAAATTTATCACATTAAAAATTTAGAACTCTTAAAAAAAGTACGATTTTTTCCTAAATTTCAACTTTGAAATTAATTTGGGAGTAATATTTTAAAATTGAAGTTTAACCGTGTATTTTGAGCCAATTTGTGATAAATATGTGTTCATTGAAATGCAATTTAAAGAGCAGAAAAAGAGAAAAAAATAATTAATAGTTTTAGGTGTCTTAAGGTGACGTTTTGTAAATATTTGGAAATTTCAATTTTTTTTTTATGACTACATTTAAATAATTTCATATTGTAGTTGTGAAAACTGTTTTAATAAAAAATTATTAACTCCTACAAATTTACGCTTTTTCTAATTTTCACATCTAACAAATTAGAACTTCTTAAAAGGCTACGATTTTCCTAAATTTCAACCATTGAAATTAAAGTTTTATTGGTTTAAAATTTAGTTTTAACTAGATTTTCAGCATTGAAAAAAATAATGTTGTTTCATTAATCAATTTCAAAAGCAGAAAAGCGAATTTATTAAATAGTTTTAGGTGTCTTAAATTGAAAACGTTTTTTATGAATTTCACTGTTTTGTTTTTAATTATCCCGCAAATATATTTCATTAAAGTTTGTGAAAACACATGTATTTAATAAAAAATTATAACTGTGACTAAAATTCGCTTTTTGTTCTTATACATTTTCACAGATTATAAATTAAGAACATCTTAAAAGTACAGAATTTTCCTAAATTTCACATTTCAAATTATTTTATCATTATTAAAATGGAGTTGTAAAATAGAGAACGGTAAGTGATAAATTTAATCTAGTTTTCTATATGCTGTTTCCTTTTAAAATGCAAGCAATCTTTTTCTAATAAAAACATGGTACGATTCTGAAGTTCAACATTTTTAATTTAATTTTCTGTTAATGAAATTTGTTCAAAAACTGTCTAACACTGAAAGCAAAGTGACAAGGAAAGCTATCTCGATGGAACATTGTATCTTCTATCAGTTTTAATCTTGTAAAATACGCGTTTTGCTTACAGTTTTCAACATTCCAAAATTTAGAACTACTTAAATTACGATTTTTCCTAAATTCAAACATTTGGAATATTAAATTTGGTATTTCTTATAAATTTGGCGTTTTTAAAAACGGGTATTACAATCATCATTGTTAATAAAATAATGCTGCTCATTCAATTGCTCTCCACTTTCAATTTCAAAAAAGCATAGAAAAACAAGTAGTTGTTAAAAGTTTTAGCTGTTTTAAATTGACGTTTAGTTATTGAAATATCAATATTAGTGAATAAATACCAATTATTTTATTTAGGTGTGAAACTGTTTTTAATAAGGATAAAATATTTAACATGTCGAAAATTATCGGCTTATCTTGAAATTTTCACATTACAAAATTAGAATTCTACTCTTAAAGTACGATTTTTACCTAATTTTCAACATTTTGAAAGTTGCAATGGTAATTCTTAAAAATTGAGTTTTTTAAAGACAGAATTTTTCAGGCATTGAAAAAATAATGGTGTTTCATTGAAATGGCAATTTAAATAAAAAGCAGAATAGCGAATTTATTAACAGTTTTAGGTGTCCTTTATAAATTGACGTTTTTAATGAATATTTCAATATTTTGTTTTTTATATACCACAAATTTCATTAGTTGTGAAACTCCTGTTTTAATAAATTAATTTTTAAAACTTAAAAAATTAGATTCTTTGCTTAAATTTTCACATTACAAATTTAGAACTCTTAAAAGTACGATTTTTCCTAAATTTCAACATTTGAAATTATTTGGTAATTCTAAAATTGAGTGTTTAACGGGATTTTCAGCATTTGAAATAAAATGAATGGTGTTTCATTGAAATGCAATTTCAACAAAGGCAGAAAGCTGAATCTTATTAATAGTGTTAGGTTGACTTAAAATTGACGTTTTTTAATCAAATTTTTCAATATGTTGTTTTATTACAATATTTCATTAGTTGGAAAACCCTGGTTTTAACAAAAAAAATTAAAACTTCTAAAATTACGCCTTTTTCTTTAAGATTTTCACATTACAAATTTATGACTCTTAAAAGTACGTGATTTTTCCTTAAACTTTCAACTTTGAAATTATTTGGT
This sequence comes from Trachelipus rathkii, assembly GCA_015478945.1. Lineage (NCBI taxonomy): Eukaryota > Metazoa > Arthropoda > Malacostraca > Isopoda > Trachelipodidae > Trachelipus > Trachelipus rathkii. Next base: position 8,850 of record JABUQX010016422.1, on the reverse strand, counting down.
TAATTCTTAAAATTGAGTTTTTTTAACGGGATTTTCAGCATTTTGAAAAAATAATGTGTTTTCATTGGAAATGCAATTTTAAAAAGCAGAAAACAGAATTTATTAATAGTTTTAGGTGTCTTAAATTGACGTTTTTTAATGAAATTTCAATATTTGTTTTTATATACCAAATATTTCATTAGTTGTGTAAAACCTGTTTTAATAAAAAAATTTTAACTTCTAAAATTACGCTTTTTTCTAAATTTTCACATTACAAATTTAGAACTCTTTAAAAGTACGATTTTTTTTCCTAAATTTCAACATTTTGAAATTATTTGGTAAATCTGAAAATTGAATTATTTTAACGCGGATTGTTCAGCATTTGAAACAAATAATGTGTTTCATTGAGATGCAATTCAAAAAAGCAGAAAAGAGAATGTTATTAATTGTTTTAGGTGTCTTAAATTGACGTTTTGGTGTCTTAAATTGACGTTTTTTAATGCTATACCAATTTTCATTAGTTGTGAAAACCTGTTCTTTAAAAATATTTTAACTTCTAAAATACGCTTTTTCCTTAATTTTCACATTACAATTTAAGAACTCTAAAGTACAATTTTCCTTAATTTCAACATTGTAAATTTTTCGGTAAATAATAAAATGGGTTTTTAACGGTAGTTCAGCATGTAGAAAAAATAATGTGTTTTCATTGAAATGCAATTCAAAAGCAGAAAAGAGAATTTATTAATTTTTTAGGTGTCTTAAAATTTGACGTTTTTTAATGAAATTTCAATATTTGTTTTTATATACCAAATATTTCATTAGTTGTGAAAACCTGTTTGAAATATAAAAAATTAATTACTTCTAAAATTACGCTTTTTCTTAAATTTTCACATTACAAATTTAGAACTCTTAAAAGTACGATTTTTCCTAAATTTCAACATTTGAAATTATTTGGTAAATGCTTAAAATTTTGAGTTTTTAACGGTTATTTTCAGCATTTGAAAAAATAATGTGTTTTCATTGAAATGCAATTTAAATGGATGGAAAGAATTTAATTTAATTGTTTTAGGTGTCATTTAATCTGACGTTTTTTAAATGTAATTCTAATATGTTTTTCAATTACCAAATATTTCATTAGTTGTGCAAAACCTGTTTTAACTAAAAAAAATAACTTCTAAAATTACCTTTTTCTTAAATTTTCACATTACAAATTAGAACTCTTAAAAGTACGATTTTTTCCTAAATTTAACATATTGAAATATTATTTTTTGGATATTCTTAAAATTGAGTTTTAAACGGTGTTTTATTTCAGCATTTGAAAAATAAATGTGTTTCTATATGAAATGCTAATTTTTCAATAAAAGCAGCAAAAAGCTGAATTTATTAATAGTTTTCAGTGTCTTAATTTGACGTTTTTTAATGAAATTTCCCCATTTGTTTTTATATACCAAATATTTCATTAGTTGTGAAAACCTGTTTTAATAAAAAATTTTAACTTCTAAAATTACGCTTTTTCTTAAAATTTTAGCATTACAAATTTAGAACTCTTAAAAGTACGATTTTTCCTAAATTTCAACATTGAAATTATTTGGTAAATCTTAAAATTGAGTTTTTAACGGTATTTCTGCATTTGAAAAATAATGTGTTCCATTGAAATGCAATTTCAAGCTAAAAAAAAAGAATTTAATTATTTTTTTTTACGGTGTCTTAATTGACGTTTTTTAATCGAAATTTTATAATATTTTTTTTATATACCAATATTTCATTAGTTGTGAAAACGCTGTTTTAATAAAATTTTAAAACTTCTAAAATTACGCTTTTTCTTAAATTTTCACATTACAAATTTAGAACTCTTAAAAGTACGATTTTTCCTAAATTTCAACATTTGAAATTATTTGGTAAATCTTAAAATTGAGTTTTTAACGGTATTTTCAGCATTTGAAAAAATAATGTGTTTCATTGAATGCAATTTCAAAAGCAACAAAGAGAATTTATTAATTGAGTTTTAGGCTGTCTTAACTTGATTGGATTGATAAAGATTTTCAAATTAATTTTTTATATACCAAATATTTCATTAGTTGTTAACCTGTTTTAAATAAAACAATTTTATGCTTAAAATAACGTTTTTTCTTAAATTTTTCACATTACAAATCTTAGAACTCAAAAATCCAAAATTTTCCAAATTTCAACATTGAAATTATTTGGTAAATTCTTAAAATTGAGTTTTAAAGGTATTTTCAGCATTAGAAAAAAATAATGTGTTTAAATTGAAATGGCAATTTCAAAAAGCAGAATAAAGATTAATTTATTAAAGTTTTAGGTGTCTTAAATTGACGTTTTTTATGAATTTCAATATTGGTTTTTATATACCAAATATTTCAGTTACCTGTGAAAACCTGTTTTTAAATTAAATAATTTTAACTTCTAAAATTGTTTTTCTTCCTTAAATTTTTCACCATAACAAATTTAGAACTCTTAAAAGTACGCATTTTTCCTAAATTTCAACACATTTAAAATAATTTGTGGTAGAGTCGGGTGAAAATTGTGAGTATTTTTTAACGGTATTTTCAGCTATTGAAAAAATAATAGTTGTTTCTTGAAATTTCAAAAAGCAAAAAGGAGAATTTATTAATTGTTTTTTGGTGTCTAAATTGACGTTTTTAAAGGAAATTTCAGATATTTGTTTTAATATACCAAACTATTTCATTAGTTGTGAAAACTGTTTTATAAAAAAAATTTTTTTTTTTTTTTAACTGTCTTAAATAATTACTTTTTTGCTTAAATTTTCACATACAAATTTAAACTTTAAAAAGTACGATTTTCCTAAATTTCAACATTTGAATTATTTGGAATTCTTAAAATTGATGTTTTAACCGGTATTTTCTAGCATTTGAAAAAATAATGGTTTCATTGAAATGCAATTGTTTTTCAACGCATCAAAGGCGAATTTTTAATAGTTTTTAGGTGTCTTTTTAAAATTGACGTTTTTTAATGAAATTTCAATATTTATTTTTTTATAATACAAATTTCATAGTTAGTGAAACTCTGTTTTAATAAATTATTTTAAACTTTCAAAAGTGTCGCTTTTGCTTAAATTTCACATTACAAATTTGAACTCTTAAAATACGATATTCCTAAATTTCAACATTTGGAATTATTTGGTAATTCTAAAATTTAAGTTTTTTAACGGTATTTTATCAGATTTGAAAAATAATGTGTTTTTCAATTGAAATGCAATTTCAAAAAGAAAGAATTTATTAATAGTTTAGGTGTCTTAATTGACGTTTTTAATGAAATTTCAATATTGTTTTATATACCAAACACTACAATAGTTGTGAAAACCTGTTTTCACAAACAATTTTAACTTCTTAAATTACGTTGTTTCTTAAATTTTCACATTACAATAGAACTCTTTAAAGTACGATTTTTCCAAAATTCAACATGTAATATTATTTGGTTATTCTTATTATTTAGTTTTTCTTTTTGAAAAATTCAGCATTTGAAAAAATAAATGTGTTTCATTGAAATGCAATTTAAAAAGAAGAAAAACGAATTTAATAGTTTTAGGTGTCTTAAATTGACGTTTTTTAATGAAATTTCAATATTTGTTTTAATATACCAAATATTTCATTAGTTGTGAAAACCTGTTTTAATAAAAAATTTTAACTTCTAAAATTACGCTTTTTCTTAAATTTTCACATTACAAATTTAGAACTCTTAAAAGTACGATTTTTCCTAAATTTCAACATTTGAAATTATTTGGTAAATCTTAAAATTGAGTTTTTAACGGTATTTTCAGCATTTGAAAAATAATGTGTTTCATTGAAATGCAATTTCAAAAAGCAGAAAAGCGAATTTATTAATAGTTTTAGGTGTCTTAAATTGACGTTTTTTAATGAAATTTCAATATTTGTTTTTATATACCAAATATTTCATTAGTTGTGAAAACCTGTTTTAATTAAAATTTAATTTAAAATTGCTTTCATTTAAATGAAACACATTTTTTTTTCTTTAAATTTGCACATTAAGCAAATTATAGGAACTCTTAAAAGTAAATTTTGTCCTAAATTTCAAACATTGTAAAGTTGTATTGTAAATCATCAAAAATTGGGTTTTTAACGTTATTTTCAGCATTTGAAAAATGAATGTGTTTCATTGAAATATTTCAAAAAGCAGAAAAGAAGAAATTATTAATTGTTTTTAGTGTCTTAAATGATGTTTTTAATGAAATTTCAATATTTGTTTTTAAATTATAACTTTAATATTTCATTAGTTGTGATAAACTGTTTTAATAAAAAAATGTTAACTTCTAAAATACGACGCTTATTCTTAAATTTTTCACCTTAGAATTTAGACTCTTAAAAGGTACGATTTTTTCTAAATATTATTTCAACATTGAAATTATTTGGTAAATCTTAAAATGAGTTTTTAACGGTATTTTCAGCAATTTTAAAAAAATAATGTGTTCCATTGAAATGCAATTTCAAAAAGCAAGAAAAGAGAATTTATTATTTGTTTTAGTGTCTTAAATTGACGTTTTTAATGAAATTTCAATATATGTTTTTATATACCAAATATTTCATTAGTTGTGAAAACCTGTTTTAATAACAAATAACTTCTAAATTACGCTTTTTCTATATTTTTACATTACAAATTTAAACTCTTAAAAGTACGATTTTCCTAAAATTTCAACAGTTGAAATATTTGGTTGAAATACTAATAATCTGGAGTTTTTAACGGGTATTGTTCAGCATTTGAAATAAATGTGTTTCATTATGATATGCTATTTCAAAAAGCAGAAAAGTGAATTTGTTAATAGTTTCAGGTGTCTTAAATTGACGTTTTTTTAATGAAATTTCAATATTTGTTTTTATATAACAAATATTTCATTAGTTGTGAAAACCCTGTTTTAATTAAAAAAATTTTTAACTTCTAAAATTACGCTTTTTCTTCAATTTTCACATTACAAATTTAGAACTCTTAAAAGTACGATTTTTCCTAAATTTCAACATTTGAAAATTATTTGGTAAATCTTTAAAATGTAGTTTTTAACGGTATTTTTCTGCATTTGAAGAAATAATGTGTTTTCATTGAAATGCAATTTTCAAAAAGCAGAAAAGAATTTTTATTTTTTTTACGTGTCTAATATTGACGTTTTTTAATGAAAATTTTCATATTGTTTTTATATATCAAAATATTTCATTATAATAAGAAAAACCTTGTTAATAAAAAATTTTAACTTCTAAATACCTTTTCTTAAATTTTCACATTACAAATTTAGAAACTCTTAAAAGTACGATTTTCCTAATTTCAACATTTGAATTAAATTATTAAATTCTTAAAATTGAGTTTTAACGTATTTTCAAGATTAAGAAGAAATAATTGGTTGTTTCATTGAATATGGCAATTTTCAAAAAGCAGAAAAGTGAATTTTATTAATAGTTTTAGGTGTTCTTTTAATTGACGTTTTTTTATGAAATTTTCAATATTTTTTTTTATATACCAATATTTCATTAGTTTTGAAAACCTGTTTAATAAAAATTTTAACTTCTAAAATATACGCTTTTTCCTTATAAAATTTTCACATTATATATTTAGAACTCTTAAAAGTCACGATTTTTTCCTCAAGATTGTCAGACAATGAGATTTGGCTAAAATCTTAAAATTGAGTTTTTAACGGTATTTTCAGAATTATTACTTTTTGTTTTTTTTTTTTGTTTTAATGAAATTTAAATATTTCTATTGAAATGCAATTTCAGAAAAGCAGAAAAGAAGATTTATTACCATTGTTTTAGGGTTGTTATTGAATGTGATTCTTTTAAATGAAATTCAATATTTATTTTTTATATACCAAATTTTCTAATTAGTTGTGAAAAGCCTGTTATGAATAAAAAATTTAACTTAAGAATACGCTTTTTTCTTAAATAATTTTCAGCTAAGTGTGTATGTAATCTTAAAAGTACGATTTTTCCTAAATTTCAACATTTGAAATTATTTGGTAAATCTTAAAATTGAGTTTTTAACGGTATTTTCAGCATTTGAAAAAAATAATGTGTTTCATTGAAAACAAATTTAAAAAAAAAAAAAAAGGCATTTTATTAATTGTTTTTTGGTGTCTTATTTTTATGTTTTTTAAATGTAATTTCAATATATTGTTTTTTTTTTTACTCCAAACTTTTTCATTAGTTGTGAAAACCTGGTTTTAATTAAAAAAAATTAACTTCTAAATTACGCTTTTTCTTAAATTTTCATCATTACGATAATTTACAATCTGTGTAAAAGTGACGTATTTTCCTATAATTCGACATTTGAAATTTTGGTGAAATCTTAAAATTGAGTTTTTTAAACGGTATTTTAGCTTTTGAAAATAAAAAATTGTGTTTCATTCCATGCTATTTCAAAAAGCAGAAATAAGCAGAGAATTTATTAATAGTTTCAGTGTCTTAAATTGTCGTTTTTTAATGAAATTTCAATATTTGTTTTTATATACCAAATATTTCATTAGTTGTGAAAACCTGTTTTAATAAAAAAATTTAACTTCTAAAATTACGCTTTTTCTTAAAATTTTTTTTCACATTAACAATTTAGAACTCTTAAAAATTACGATTTTTTCCTAAATTCAACATTTGAAATATTTGGTAAATCTTAAAGTTGAGTTTTAACGGTATTTCTGCATTTGAAAATAATGTGTTCCGATTGAAATGCAATTCAAAAAGCAGAAAAAAGAATTTATTATTTGTTTTTTAACGTTGTGAATAAAATAAATCATCTTATATTGTAATTTTCAATAATTTGTTTTTTCGATAGCATATATTTAATTAATTTCTATTTTTGTTTAAGATAAAAATTCTTTAATTTCTAAATTACAGTTTTTAGCGGATTTTCAAAATTAGAACTCTTAAAGTACGATTTTTCTAAATTCCTAAACATTTGAAATTATTTGGTAAATCTGTAAAATGAGTTTTAACGGTATTTTCGCATTTGAAAAAATAATGTTGTTTCTGAATGCAATTTCAAAAAGCAGGAAAGAAAGAATTTATTAATTGTTTTAGGTGTCTTTAAATTGACTTTTTTAATGAAATTTCATATATGTTTTTATATACCAAATATTTCATTAGTTTGTGAAAACCGTTTTTAATATAAAATAATATTTAAACTCAAAATTACGCTTTTTTCTTAAATTTTCACATTACAGAACTCTAGAACTCTTTAAAAGTACGATTTTTCCTAAATCTCAACATTTTTAAGAATGTTGGCAATTGTTAAAATTGAGAGTTTTTAACGGTATTTTCAGCAGTTAAAAAAATAATGTGTGGTTTCAATTGAAGATGCAATTTCAAAAGCAAAAAGTGAAATTTATTAATAGTTTTAAAGGTCTGAAATTAAATTGACGGTTTTTTAATGAAATTTCATATTTTGTTTTTATACCAATATATTTCATTACCTGTGAAAACCTGTTTTAATTATAAAATTTTAACTTCTAATTACGCGCTCTTTTCTTAAATTTTCACATAACAAATTAGAACTCTTAAAATTACGATGTTCCTAAATTTCAACATTGAAATTATTTGTAAAATCTTAAAATTGAGTTTTAAACGGTATTTTCAGAAATTTGAAAAAAAAAGTGTTTCATTGAAAAATGCAATTTCAAAAAGCAGAAAAGAGATTTATTAATTGTTTTTTGGTGTCTTGAATTGACGTTTTGTAAAATTCAATATTTATTTTAATATACCAAATATTTCAATTAGTTGTGGAAAACCTGTTTTAATAAAAAGATTTTTAATTTTTTGAAATTACGCTTTTGCTTAAAATTTTCACATTAAAATTTGAAGAAAATACAATATTTGACATTAGTAAACTTTTCAACATTTGACATTTACTTGGTAATTCTTAAAAATTGAGTTTTTTAACGGTATTTTAGATATTCAGCATTTGAAAAAAAAAATTATATGGTTTTCACTTATGAAATTGCAATTCAAAAGGCGAAGAGAATTTATTATTTTGTTTAGGTGTTTAATATTGACGTATTTGTATATGAATTTCAATATTTGGTTTTATATACAAATATTTCATTAGTTTGAAAACCTGTTTAAAAAGAATTTTTAATCTTCTAAAATAGCTTTTTACTTAAATTTCACATTACAAATTAGAACTCTTAAAAAGTAACGATTTCCTAAATTTTCAATCATTTGAAAATTATGGTAAATTCTTAAAATTGAGTTTTTTAACGTATTTTGTCAGCATTAGAAAAATTAATGTGTTTCATTTAAATGCAATCAAAAAGCAGGAAAGAGAATTTATTAATATTTAGGTGTCTTAATTGACGTTTTTTTAAATGAAATTTCAAATATTGTTTTTATATACTCAAATATTTCATTAGTTTGTAAAAACCTGTTTTAATAAAAATTTTAACCTCTTTAAAATGACGCTTTTCTTAAATTTTCAACATTACAAATTTAGACTCTTAAAAGTAAGATTTTTCCTAAATTTTCAACATACTTTGAAATTAATTTGCTAAGTCTTAAAAATTGAGTTTAACGTATTTTCAGCATCTTGACAAAATACTGTGTTCATGAAGATGCAATTTCAAAAAGCAGGAAAGTTGAATTTATTAATAGTTTTGTTGGGTGTCTTAAATTGACGTTTTTAATAAAATTTCATATTATGTTTTTATATACCAACATATTTCATTAGTTTTTATGTGAAAGCCCTGTTTTAATAAAAGATTTAACTTCTAAAAATTACGTATGCTTAAATTTTAACATTACAATTTAGAACTCTTAAAAGTAACGATTTTTCCTAAATTTTCAACATTTAAAATTATTGGTAAATCTTAAATTGGAGTTTTTAACGGTACTTTCAGCAATTGAA
>JABUQX010016421.1:35000-37500 GCA_015478945.1 Trachelipus rathkii | reverse complement strand
ATATATATATATATATATATATATATATATATTGATTCGCATGCAAATTCTTCTCAATAAAGACAATTCATTGAGCCTTTTTTCCTCAGTTTTCCACATTTACTACACTTTTTCTCATTCATTAGATCATATTTTTATTAACAAAACTCTGCAAGTTTCATGAAAATCAGTAGGTACAGTGGTACACTTTTGTTCGAAAAATCCAAAAAGAAATTCTGTTAGATTGTTATTTCTTTTTACAGTTAGCACCACTACTCACGGGCAGAACCCTGTTCAAGGAGGGGAGTGTATAAAATGACATAAGTGCTAAAAAAACAAATTTAAAACCCATACAGTACCAACTATGGCAGATTTCACAGATGCATACAGACGCAGGCTTTAAAGTGAGGGAGATTAAATTCGGGAGGAAACACAGAAGATGGAAGAGAATTCCACGAAACAGAGGACGAGAGTTAGAGAAATGGTATTCTACGGATTCGAAATTAGCTCGCAAGCCACTGACGTGGTAAAATCTATGAAAACCCCACTACAAAAACCAGCCATTACAAACGATTAACTCTTTAAAAAAAATTAAAAATAACAAAAAAATAAAATAAAAGCACTCACTAACAATCCAAATGGAAATATATATATATTCATATATATATATATATATATATATATATATATATATATATATATATATATATATATATATATATATATATATATAGTATTATATATATATATATATATATATATATATATATATATATATATATATATATATATATATATATATATATATATATATATATATATATATATATATTCACCTTATTCACCATCCCTCTGGTAGGATCTTTGTTGACCTGTCAGGTGTCATGCCTCTGCAGAACCTCCCTCCAGTGGTTTCTATCTTCGTATTATATTTCCTCTCTCTTTCCACATCCAATTATGACACTCCTCTGATGTTCCATCGCATCTTCCACGCATCCTTCCATCTTTCTTTGGTCTGCCCGTCTGCGGGCCCACTGGTCCATTCCAGCATCTTTCTTGGTCCAGTTCCTCTTCCATTCTCTTGAGTCCATACCATCTCAGCGCTGATTCTGTTGGTATGTTCAGTTATTGATCCACTTCTCAGTTTCTCCGTATTTCGCCTCCGCTATCTCCTCTGTGGGTAACTCCTTTCAATCAATCTCAGCACCTCATCCGCCTCCACTCTTCATTTGTTGTGTTCAGTCAGCATTCCGATCCGTACACTATAATGGTCTCAGTATTGTTTTATATATCATCACCATTTTCACTTCTTTGGTATAGCTGTTTCTTTCAGCACGGGTATACTTGCCGTTCTGAGAGAACGTTTTTATCCTCTCGCCTATCTCTCCTCCCCTGACCTCCTTCCCCTTCCATCATCACTCCCCAAGTATTTGAATTTGGTCCACCTGCTGTGTCCTTCCTTCATATTGATGTTCAGTTCTTGTTCTTCTCTATTATTCTCATTACTCCGTCTCTCTGTGTTCATCTTCATACCGACTTATCAAGTATCCCATCTGTTCAACATTTCCTGCAGGTCCGCTCCTGCCTGCTATCAATGCTGCATCATCTGCGTATAGCAGTGTGTGTTTATTGTCTACCTGTCTACATATTCTCTTCAGTCCGTAATCCATGTATATTATGAATAGCAGCGAGAGCACACTGCCCTGTCTCTACTCCCTGAACTCACCTCAAACCATCCTTCTTCTTCTCTTACTTCTCCCTTATCTTATTTTTGTACTGCAGTACGTAAATTTTTATTACTTTTTTAATTTTTTTGTGGTATTTCATACTCTTGTTCGTCCGTGCTCGCCATAGTTCTTCTCTATCAATCCTATCAAAGGCCTCTCTCAGTTCAAACGCCACATCTGCTCCTTTATTCCATTCTATTGTTTTTTCTATCATCATTTTCATGTAGAAGATTGGATCCATTGTACTTTTTCCTCCTGCTCTGAAGCCATACTGCCAACTTCCTAGTTTATCTTCAACTTTGAATCTCAGTCTCCTTTCCAATATTCTCTCGTATATTTATAGCAACATTCAGTAAGCTATCCCTCTGTAGTTGTTACAAATTCTTTTGTCCCCTTTCTATATATAGGGCAAATCACCGCTCTACCCATCTTCGTCAGTATTCTCTTTGTCCCATATCTCATTTAGTACCCTAGTAGCCATACTTCCACTCCTTCCAGTCTTACTCAGCATTCAGTCCATCGGTTCCTGGGCTTTTTCCATTTTTAGTTTTTAATTGCTCTTATTTCCCTCCAGCAGTATCCCTCTGTCCTTTCTCCTTTCTCCACCACCTCTCGTTCTCTCCATCTGCACCTCCTCAACACTGCAAATCTCAACAATTCAAAGTATTCTCTCTCCATCTTTCCAGCACTTCCTCACTCTACCAGCGTTTCTCCCTCCTATTCAATATTGAACATACATATATATATATATTATTATTACATATTATATATAAATATATATTATATATATATAT
>JABUQX010016421.1:25000-32500 GCA_015478945.1 Trachelipus rathkii | reverse complement strand
TTGTTTTTTGGGGTATATCACTAACGAATACCCACGGGTAGTCCGCCCCGATGTCAGGAGTCGGGGTCTCTCGGCCTCTAGGTGGACTACGGGGGGGACTAATCCCCCCCTCCGGGGATGGTCTCCGGAACCCCCGCTCTTTGGTCTTTGGGTGTCGCGGGGGTTACTCCGACCAAACGTCCTCCGTCCTCGCTCGAGCCCCCAAAAGGGTTAATACCCATTTTAGCTCGTTGACTCACTGTGCCGTAAAGTAGCCCTAAGCTTTACTGATCCACTGTGCCGTAAAACTAGCCCTCTCTCTAACTTTTACTGCTAGACTGTTTAGTGCTGCCGAGAGATTTATTATATATATATATATATATATATATATATATATATATATATATATATATATATATATATATATATATATATATATATATATATATATATATATATATATATATATATACTCACGGAAAAGTTAAACCGGTCTACAACTGTTTTTGGACTAAAATTAACGTACATTGATACCTTTGGTACTGTTACATCTTGTACAAAATAAACATAATGCTAAAAACTTGCAAACCTATCTGATGTTTTGTTAACAGTAAGCTGCCAACTCAAAATATCAGAAGGCACTAAATTTTATTAAAAAAGTCAAATGCTAGTATTTGATGAAAAGCAATAGACGCTTAAAAATCAGTAACTGCAAACCCAATAAAGTGGATTCGTCAAGCAACAAATATCAAATAGGTCGTATAATACATATTTAAGGTAAATTTATAATCGAACTTATACCATTTGAATAACTAATTTTTGTAAACCTTAAAAACACTATTACTTATTATTGTCAGTTTCATATATTTCCTAAATATTCCATACATCCTATCTGCACTAATTTCATTGAAGAACAATGATCCAATATGGCGCCTTAATAACATATTTCCCGCCTCGGTATCTTAGGTGGTATAATTGATATACCTCATATCAAATACCATTCTTAAACATAGAATTTTTGGGGTCAGACGAATTTTCAGTTTGCCTGATATATATATATATATATATATATATATATATATATATATATATATATATATATATATATATATATATATATATATATATATATATATATATATATATATATATATATATATATATATATATACAATGAGATGAAAATATTGGATTGGATTTTTTTTGGAATCTTGGAAATCCACCATTGTTCTGCTATAAATATTTGTTAAATTTTATGATTGAAATTACTTCTACTGTAAAATAGCAATCTCTCTCTCTCATGAAACTAAACTATCTATCTATCTATCTATCTATCTATCTATCTATCTATCTATCTATCTATCTATCTATCTATCTATCTTGTGAAGATTTAAACAATGTGTATAAAACGCGAGCTAAATTTAAGTTTGCACTAAAAAAGAATTAGAACTATTGAGAATACAATAAGAAATGAAAATTTATTAATAGTTTCAATACTAAAAAATAAGACCAGGTTTTTGGAATCTAAATAGTAAAGAAAACCAGTCCAAAAAAAAGTTGCGTAGTAAATAAATGAAGAACCAGATCAAAAAGAAATTAGGGAAAAATTCTCTAGTGAATTTAAAAGAGTTCTAGATGATTTTTTGCTGATCGAATATATATGATTGTTTCTTATATTTCTTGCATAAGAATGTTTCTTGAACAGAAGCTTAGGAAATGTTCAATGCTTCAAAAATAAGATAATTAGTAAAAATGAAACCTACTCTAGGTCCAGAGAGAATGCATCTTTATCATTTAAAGTTTGGAACAGTAAAATGAAATATAATTTAATTTAAATTGATGAAAGCATGTATGATGAATAATTATATCCCCCTAAAATTGATTAGAGGGGTTATAACGATAACGATCATGGAAGAATAATTATTATAGTGATTGAACAAACTTTAACAACTATAGATCCATTATGATTTCGTCAGTTTTCTTAAAGCTGCTTGAGTTATGGACTTTTGGATGTTGTGGAAGATTAAATGTCTTTGGATGACAAACATTATAGATTAAACCCAAGAATTCAACAAAAACTGCGTTATCTGTTATTCGTTTTAAAGGAGACGAATGCAGATTATATTAACAAAGGATTTGCTAATGACACGTTTTTGTATTTATTAAAAGCATTTGATGAAGTAGATCATGACATTTTATTTAAAAAATTAGAGAAAATGCATATTCCGAATATTGTGTATAATATTTTGGAGATAATTTATTGTAATCAGTATGCATGTGTTAAATTTAAGAATAATGTATTAAATGAATGGCGTTTAGGAAATGGTGCGAGACACCCTTGTTGTTTAATATTTACATTAACCATCTTATAAAAGAGATAGTGAAAAGCAGAATAGGTACTAAAGTTCTAATTGTTTATGTCGAATATGGTCATGAGTCATGTACCCGAATGATTTAGTCTTGCTAGCTCCCTCGGGTGGATGGTCTTAAAAAACTATTAGATATTGCAGAGAAAATTATTTTGGATCTATGTTTAGGTTAATTTTTGTAAAAGAAGTAAGAAAAATAGGGAAGATATAGTTCAATAAAAAATTTCTCATGGTTTTTTTAAAATATTTAAATTAGAACAAATATCTTGGTTTTATTTTAAATGAAAACTTAGAGGATGGGTCAGACTTGAAAAGAGCTACAGACAAATTTTTGTGAATGTTTAACGTTTTATTGAGAAGATTTGGTTCAATTAATGTAGATATATTGTTGCACCTAGTAATACCAAATTGTATGTCTTTTTACCTAGCAAACCTTTGGACTATGTTGAATAAGTATACTTATGCAAACAGTTTCAAGTAAGTTTTCGTAATACATTGAAAAAATATGTAAAGTTTCTAATAATTGAAAAATATGTTAAGTTTCTAATAGAATAGTAATCATCTAGTATGTAATTGCCCGAATATGTAGATGTTTAATCATTACTTAAAATATCATAATTTATGTATTGCCTTTAGGTTGCTTAGCAAATCATGCTATTGTGAGGAAAAATTGCTTTACTTTATAGGGCAGTTATCTTAGTAAAAGTCGCAGAAAGGACATTCAAGAAAATATTCGGAGTAGTTGATATATTTAATGACCTTGATGCCCTTAAAGTAAAGATTAAAATATGTGCAAAACAGAGAAGATATCCTAAGATAAATATGACAAAATTGCTAATAAAGCTCATTTGCATTTTAACTTTTTAATTATTTTACTGTTTTTTTTTTATATTTTTATTTCGCTTTTTAATGTACTATGTTTCCGAAATAAAAGACTATCTATCTATTTATCTATCTATCTATCTATCTATCTATCTATCTATCTATCTATCTATCTATCTATCTATCTATCTATCTATCTATCTATCTATCTATCTATCTATCATTATATCTACGAACTTTACACCCTCCTCACACACACACACACAACACACCACACACACACTATATATAATATATAAATAAATAATACATATTACATATATTTTTTATATAAATATACATGTAACACTAATATATATATATATATATATATATATATATATATATATATATGAGCGGAAAGTAAACAAATAAAAGAAAAGTTTGAAAATGATGCTACAAGTCGAAACATTTCCCAAAATTAAAACTCTAATGAAGTTTTTTGAGCTCCAAACGACAAGTCAAAATGAGCCATCGTATGACGCTGTCATTTCTAATTGGCTCAAAAAAGGAGGTGATTGACCCCTTTATATGAACAGTTTCTTTTTATTATTATTATTATTATTATTATTATTATTATTATTATTATTATTATTATTATTATTATTATTATTATTATTATTATTAATATTATTATTATTATTATTATTAGTTATTGTTATTGTTATTAATTATTATTAGTTATCATTGTTATTATTATTTATTATTATTATTATTATTATAATTATTATTATTGCTAATTATTGCTTTTGTATAGTAATATTAATAAAAGGATATTATGATTTATTATATAATCATTTTAATCAATTATTATTATTATTATTATTATTACTATTATTTTATTATTATTATTTATTAATTATTATTATTATTATTATTATTATTTCTCATCAGATTTCCTATTATTATTATTATTATTATTAATTATATATTATTAATTATCAATTATTATTATTTTATTATTATTATTATTATTATTATTATTATTTATTATTATTATAATTCTTATTTAATTATTATTATTATTATTATTATTATTATTATTATTATTCAATTATTATTATTATTAATTCCTAACAGCTGGAGATACATATTACTATTATTATTATTATTATTTATTATTATTATTATTAATATTATTATTAATATTATTATTCCTAAATTATTATTATTATTATTATTATTATTATTATTATTATTATTATTATTATTATTATTATTATTATTATTATTATTATTATTATTATTATTATTATTATTATTATTATTATTATTATTATTATTTTATTATTATTCTTATTATTATTATTATATAGTAGTAGTAGTAGTAGTCAGACAATAATTTTATATAATATATATATATATATATATATATAATATATTATATATATATATATATATAATTTATATATATATATATATATATAAATCTATATATATATATATATATATATTATATTATATATATATATATATATTATGTATATATATATATATATATATATATATATTATATACTATATATATATAATATATATATATATATATATATATATATATATATATGTACTCTCAAAATAAATATATAAAAAGATATATATGGATACTGAGGAAATATTTTTATTTTACATTTTAAAGTACTTGTAAATCGTGGACTAAAACGATTCTCAATTTATACATTTGATAAGAAGGAAATACAAACACACGCGCACACACACAACACACACACCTACCACGAACCACACACACACACACAACACATATATATACTATATATATTATATATATATATATTATATATATATATATATATATTATATATATATATATATATATATTATATAATCTATATATATATATATATAATATATATATATATATACTATAGGTATACTATATATTAAACCCTTTAAATCTAAATAAAATTGAAAATAAATATACATAAAGTGATAATAATAAAAGTAAATAATAAAAATTTCAATCATATGGAATGATGTGTGTGTGTGTTGTGTGTTGTGTGTGTGGTGTGTGTGTGTGTGTGTGTGTGTGTGTGTGTGTGCGTGTGTGGTGTGTTTAGATTGTGTGTGTGTTTTGTTCGTGCGCATTCAATTGTATTGTTTTATTTTGCTGTGTAGATTGGTCAATCTTTTCAAAGTATTTCATCCGTTGAGTTGTTTGAAGCGTTGTAATATATATATATATATATATATATATATAATATATATATATCTCTGCTCTATAGGTTTTATATATATATAATATAATATTATATATATATATATATATATATTATAATATTGGTAATTGTTATAGATTATCAACCGTATGGCTAAAAAAAAAATTTCTACAATCGAATTTTTTTTTACAAATATTTTTTCCTCCGCTCATGCAAGAAGAAGAGAAAATGTTACCATATTAATATATATATATTATATATATTAGTATATATATTTATATATATGATATATATAATATATATATATATATATATATATATATATATATATATATATATATATATATATGTCCCAGCTCGTTTAGGTTATGATAAGATTTTCTAAGTGTTCTTAGATTTACTCTGTATGCTTAACAAAACTTATCATAACCTCAACTTAATTAAATGTGGCAACGTTTTTTATTCGTCTTCTTGTATGGGGTGAAAAAATACAAAAAAAAAATCGATTATCGAAAAAAGTATAAGTTTTTCGCCCTATCAGTCATTTTTCTTAACGATCTGGAACATTTGATTAAGGAACTCACACATATTCCGTATAGTTCCAACCAATTCTTGAACATTCTTGACTCGAGCTTCACCACTAGTTCTCGATACAAATAAACACGCTGTCTTCTACTGGTAACTCTGTTCACAATGTTAGAGGTATTCATTTTCATTTTTACTTCCAATAGCTTCTCTTTGCCTTAAAGACAACTTCTCACACTTCAATCTGCCTAGTTGGGGGACTGCATAACTTTATACACTAACTATCCTTTGAATAACACCTGCTTTGACAGTAAGAAAGCTTTGTTGTGTTCCAAAATGTTGAGGGCTGTCGTCATTGAAGGGATGAGCAGGTTCATTTAACTAAATATTTATCCCATTAGAATTCATGGTTCAAATGAACTTTTTCTTGTTTAGGAAAGTTGCAGTGTAATGTTTATCGGGATTGGAAAAACTATCGTCCTCTTATCATTATTGCTAATTTTCATTCTGTTCAGAATCGTTTCAAAGATATTCGACCCGCTAAGCGAGCTTTCACTAATATTTAGGAAATTTCAACCTACAGCACTTTGAATGGCTGGGCTATTTCAATACAAATTATGGGCATATTTTGTTCTGCTAATTTTTTTCCTATATTGTTCAGAATGATGTTAAGAATAAATTTCAGTAGCAAATAAAGCATTTCTTTTAAAAATTTTAAATATTTAAAAAAAATTAATTTTGAGAATGTCTTCATATGTCTGACGGGTAAAATGATAAGGGGATCGGGAGGTAGTAGGGAAAACGCACGTAAAGTGGGACCTTCGTACGACGTCTGATATACATTTACAGAGTAGGGGAAGGTTAGATCATAGGTACAGTATTATTTAGTTTTAAATCTCTCAAACTCAATTTTCCTCAATTCAATCGACCTCATCCCCATTTTCTTCCACTAACTCAGACGAAATCTTCGAGTCAATTATGGAAACGATTTTTCATATGTAATGTTTACTTACCATTCGATTAGTGATATTTTTTATATTTTTACTTTTAAAAACCACTATTTTACCATTGGAATTTATTTTTAAAAAAATTTCCAAACAATATAGTAAAAAATAAACTAGAATATATATATATTATATATATATATATATATATATTATATATATTATTATATATATATATTTAAAAATATATTTTAAAATAAATTATATTATAATATATATATATATATATATATATATATATATATATATATTTATATTATATATATATATATATATTTATATGGTAAAAGTTACTTAACGACTACACGTTATATCGTAAATTAGCAAATTGTATCTGTAATATTCAATCAAAAGTTTAAACCATAAAAATAAACATTTTTAGGGGTGAGAAGAAAAAAAAAAAAAGTAATAACTTTTTTTGTGAATTCTGTTGCGAACTAGTTTTTTGCGCGTTCATTGAAATTCAATAAAATATATGGGAAAGAACGTGTGTTAAGCGTTCAGTGTGTCTTTTCAAGAGATTAGTGTACGGTCAAGCTATCCGTAACTGTTGAAGATATATTTTTAATGTGTCAAAGTGATGTAG